>CAUYPK010092964.1:0-25326 GCA_963574355.1 Loris lydekkerianus | reverse complement strand
CTGGTGAAGATCATTTTTATTTTTTCCAGGGATGTACTTCTGGGGATTCTCCAAATACTCCGTCAGTGTATCCCCTCCCCAGGTGACGCCTTTGTTCTCATGGGCATCTGTGTACGAGCAGCCAGGAGCCCGACCCGTCTTCCGCCCCGGAGACCAGAGAGATTTGGCCAGTCCTGTGCTTTCCCCCCTTTCCCACAGTGTGGCCCTGGGCACACTTGTCAACAAAAATCGTCTTTCCTTTCTCAGTATCACCCGTGTTTAATTCATTCTTTGGTTGCTGACAGCACCAAAGTTCCGAGCTGGAAGCTGGACATCCTGCTCTCTACTAATCATTTCTTCAAGTAAAAATGTTTCATGAAAATCTGCTGATTACCCCGCAGAGCAAAACAATCACACAAGTGCCTTTCCACAAGATAACTGGTACACTGTGCAGGAGTGATTCATCAATACTTTCCATTTTGTCATGCAGGATTTTTTTTTAAATATGTGCTCCAGGGTCAAACTTTAATAAGGTTAATAATTTATAGTGCTTCTTCAACAATGTTCAACAAGTTCAATTGGCTTTTTTTTTTTTTACTTGCAGATGCATGACAGTAGTAAAGAATGCAATGGTGGCTTGGAGCCTGTAGCTCAGGGGCTAGGGAGCCAGCCACATACACCAGGGCTAATGGGTTCAAATCCAGCCCGGGCCCGCCAAACAACAATGACAACTACAACAACAAAATTGCCGGGTGTTGTGGCAGGCGCCTGTAGTCCCAGCTACTTGGGAGGCTGAGGCAAGAGAATCACTAAAGTCGAAGAGTTTGAGGTTGCTGTGAGATATGGCACCACAGCACTCTACCCAGGGCGACAGCTTGAGATTCTATCTCAATAAAAAAAGAGAATGCAATGATGACTTGACCAGTTTGGCACAACTGCCTTAATTATCATCCTGTTACTAAGGCATCAGTACTTTTAAGCACCACTGATTTTACAATGAATAGTACAAGTGTCTGCGACATGGGCAAACAGCATAGGGAGTACTACCCAGCATTAAAGTAGTTTTAACCTTGCAGGCCACTGAAAATCACGTCTAGGGCTTCCCTTACCTGTCCACAGATACCACTGATTTAAGTGCTTCCTATATATCAGACCTTGTGACTTCTGACTCTACTTCACATTAGCGTTTTACTTCTTTATAAAACTATGTTTTTTCTCTCCGAAACTCTGAAGTCAGAAAAATTTCTTTCCCAACGATCTGGGTGTTTTCAAGAGTTTGATATGTTTTTCTTCTGGTCAAAATAATGCTTGAGTCCTAACACCTCACAGAACTGTTCTTTTACTAATTTACGCATCTTCCAACTCTCAGTTTTACAAACGGAAGATTAGCCTTATTCAAAGTGGGTTTTATCCCTCTTTTAATTCCCACAAAATGGGGAGAATCTCATCTCCCAGGCATGCAGGGTGGCAGAGCTCTCCTGTGTCTCCGGTCCCTTGAAAGTAGATGTGGCTTAAAACAGTTTGGTGGAAACACTTCAGACATTTATTAATAAGTATAAATAAATGTTCTCTGCACTTAAGAGAAACGTTATTACCTCAGAATGAAAAATCTGTCTTAAATTTCTAAAGAGAACGATTTCTAAAGGGCCGAGGAGGACACACTGCTTCTCAAGGTCACACAGATGAACTCTCCAAGGAATTGAATAAAAATATTTCAGCATTCCCGTTTTTCAGTCTCAAGTGCATTAACAACAATTCCTTAATTGTAAAGTGGAAGTCCCACACAACCATATTTTATTAAAAAGACAGACTTAATTTCAGAAAATACATAAACAAAAACCATCTCTTACACACTCCATAAATGCTCTTGACAGTGCTAGAACCACCCCATGGTGCAAATGGACAGGTAACTCATTTGTGCAGTTAAGAATACATAAAGGACCCATGATTGCATTAATGTGCACAGCTATGAAAAAATACATATATTTTAAACTCATAATAATAAAAAGTGACTATTATATTAAAAAAAAAAAAGAATATATAAAGGAAACACAGGATTCTTGAGACAAGTCAGGAGCCTGTACAAGATTTATACAGAGCAACAGGCAGGAGGCAACAGCGTGCCTGTTGGTTTGGGAATTTTAAAATGATCTAGGTAGGGATCTGAGCTAAAGAAGGGACTGGAAGGATCTCAGGCTTGAAGAGGACATCAACCCAGATGAAAGAGCCAGTTTTGTAATAAAATTTGTGACTTCATAGCCAAAAGAGCACAGATCTCATCATCACTTTGGTTTTCGGGTTTCAGATCAACTAATGATTAATTTTCCTACAGTACTAACAGTCCTAGAGTTTTTCAGGTGGCAGAATTTAGTTCAATAGGTTCAGAAAATAATTTGATCTTATATTTTATAGAGTCATTAAGTATAGGAAGGATTAACTGAAATATTGAGTTAAACTTTCTTATCATTTAGAGGGAAGTTATTTATGGTGATCATGATTTAAGGTATTGAAAAAATTCTTACAAATGGCAAGGTGGTCTTCTTTGGGATACAGAGAAGAAAGTAAGTTGAATGTTTAAAGGCATCTCTCTCTTTGCCTCTTCCACCATAGGATGTGGGGATCTCCTGAGGAGATTATCTTTCTCTTTTTTAAAGTTTCTCCCAGACTAAACTGTAATCTGATGACCTAGAATTACAAATAAGAATGCCCATTCAAAAGAGTAACTCTTTTTTGGAACTTGTCACAATCTGGGCAAAGCACAAATAGTCTTACAAAGTTCTTAGAATGCAGATAACATGTCTAGCACCTTAAGAAAAAAATTAAACATCTAAGATAGTAAATCCCTGTCGTGTTTTATCTAATTTACCCAATCTTGGCACTGGCAGCAGGAACATATACCCATGTATGACGTGCCTGAGTAAGAGCTAAGAAAACAAAGCCCCCCAAGGCTCTCTGTATAACCAGGGAAACAGTGCACACATGTATCTGGAGAAACCCTGAGTTGCCAAAGCATGACAGGCAAAGTTGCGGATTTATGCCAAAAATTCTAAAGTGGGGGGAAAAAATTAACTCCTAGAACATCTCTAGGCCTTCTATCTCCCTGCTACATGGTTTTCTGCTCTTCAAAGTAAACACACTTCTGCAGAGTGGCTTCTGCCTAGGGGTGAAGACGGCCCACAAGGTCAAAGTCTTTGTCTTCCAATCCTCCATCCTTGTGTTTGGTCAACCAGCCTCTGAGGACATTGACTCAATGAATGGAAAGATGGCTTTGGGGCTCAATATGTACAATTTTCCTTTTTCCATTTCTTTTGAGAAATGTCAACATAGAGAAGGCAACTAGAAAGGAGCTGCAAAGCAACATGTCTGAGTAAACACAGGTATGATGGCGAAGCACGGCCTTCTCAGAGCCAGAGAACACAACTGGCCTCCACCCAGGCTTCCTCCCACCTGCTGCTCTCCCTTACAACACCGAAAGAAATAGCTATCACAGTTTTTGTCCTTAAAGGAACATATTAGTGGTTATCATGAAGACAGGCATACAAAGTCCCCAGGGTACCGAATGCTAAAAATGAGATATGTACTCTGTGACCTAATCACATCCAACTAGTAATAATGTGGAAACAGAGCTGTTCTTATTTGAGTCTTCAGTGGGCAGGATCTTCGAGAAGCTCTATTAAAAGAGTAAGAACTATTACTGTCCCTGCAAAATGGGGGACCCACACTAAAGCATTACATTGACACATATTATTTTATTCTTTTAGCATCCTGATTATCAAGAGTAAAAACATAAAAAGCACTCTCCAGTTTTCCATTAATGTACTCTAATGTGATATCTTGGTGAATAACAGCCTTCAAAGGAATTTCCATGCTGAATCAGCTAATGAGTTAATGGAGCTTTCTTTTACAACAAATGGTAGTTCAAAGTACCTGTAAGTGTGGCCATGATGCCTCAAGGGTAGGTTCATCTTCTTCTGGATCAAATTCGTTGCTGTCACTAGGAGGGAGAGTTCTGAATATATTGCAAGATACCTAAAAATAAACAAACAGCGGAGTTAGCTGGAAGCATCTTCTGGACAGCTTTACACAAGGTCCTGAGGAGCCAGCTGACGTGAACCCAGGTAACGGCATGAGGGGCACTGCCAGCTGGAAGAAGGGCCCCTCGCTCCAGGCTTTGCCACCAGGATCACCTGGAGGCCAGGTGGGAAGGGAGCAAAGCGGCACCTCCTGCTCTCTTGAATACTGCGTGTCTTGTCTCTGTTTGGCCCTTTCCACCTTAAGTCCCCGTGATTCTCTACCTTCCATCAAAGCCTGCTCTTGCTTGCTTACCTGTCAAGCCTGCTTATAATTAGCCAATTTCTACTAAGATAAAAGTAACTGCAAGGGGCTTCATGTCCTTCCCTTCTCAGGCTTATTCACAATTTGCAAATTTATGGTTGAACTAATGGTGAAATTTTAGATATTCACAAAAATGAATCAGGAGAGATATTTCAGAACCTTCCCATTACCCTTAAAAATATTCCTTATCTGTCCTCAATAAGTTCATTTACAAAATGGCAGGCCACGATGCCCGGGGTAAGATATGTTTGTGATATAAACCTCTGTAGGCCAGGTCTCTAGGCATTCCGCTACCGTAGGCATCAAATTACATGCCACAACAGCCATGACTGGTAACTATGTGATAGAGAGATGAGGATTCATTACATTATCTACAATTCATTACATTATCTACTATTTCTGTCTACTTATGACAAGATTTCTATAATAAAATGCTTATTTTTAAAATGTTGTTAGGCCGGGCGCGGTAGCTCATGCCTATAATCCTAGCATTTGGAAGGCCGAGGTGGGTGGATTGCCTGAGCTCACAGGTTTGAGACCAGGCTGAGCCAGAGTGAGAACTCGTCTCTAAAAATAGCTGGGTGTTGTGGTGGGTACTTGTAGTCTCAACTACTTAGAAGGCTGAGCCAAGAAGATGGTTTGAGCCCAAGAGTCTGAGGTTGCTGTGAGCTATGACACCATGGCACTCTGCTGAGGACAACAAAGTAAGACTCTGTCTAAATAAATACATAAATAAAATGTCGTTGCTATTAGGGTGCCTTTTCGATTTGTTTCCTGCCCTACTTACTAATAACCTAACTTGTCCTAATGTCCTCAGGTCTAAAGAATAAAACAAGGAGGGCAGGAAGAGAATATGCAGAGAAGTTGAGAATGGCAAAGGAAGGAGACACTGGCACAAGAAGCCTTTGATGAACTTTCTATGTAATATGGAAAATACCGAGCTATAATATGTTTCTTTCAAAGAGAAAAGAAAAAAGGCTTTGGGGGCTCCATACAATCTACATGTGTTTATTCATCCAACACATACTTATTGTCTATTCTATGTACACATTATTCTAAACAATGAAAAAACGGTAGTGAACAAAGCAGATAAAAATCCATGTCCTCAGCTTGGCACCCATAACTCAGTGAGTAGGGCACCAGCCACATGCACCGAAGGTGATAGGTTTGCGCCCAGCACAGGCCTGCTAAACAAAAATGACAACTGCAACCAAAAAATAGCCAGGTGCCTGTAGTCCCAGCTACTAGGGAGGCTGAGGTCAGAGAGTTGCATAAGCCCAGGAGTTGGAGGTTGCTGTGAGCTGTGACGTCACAGCGCTCTATCCAGGGTGACATAGTGAGACTCTGTCTCAAAAAAAAAATAAAATAAAATAAAAAATCCATGTCCTCAGGGATGTATTCTAGTTAAAGCTATAGTTATCCCCATCTCCCTGGCTATGGAAACCGAGCTCAGATATGTAAGCTACAGGAAAAAAGACTCAATTTTAAGTGCAATGGGAAGTCATGAGTGGATCTTACACATGGAAGTCACGTGATCTGAGATCTATACAGAATAGACAGGAAAGGGACAAATTAGAAGGCCGTGTGGCAAGGGATGGTTTGGACTACCATGGTGGGAGGGAAGACAGAAATAGATGGATTCAAAACACATGCGTTCTGGACACAGCACTAGCCACTCGCTGGCTTGGAAAAGACGGAAACATCATGGACGAGTCACAGCTCCAAGGCCATTTACTGAACACCGAGAGTGCAGAGGACGGGAACCTCTGCTTGCTGTTTTGGTGGACAGATGCAGAGGCCGACTTGGAGGTGGGTTAAAGGAGGAACAGCGAGGAAGTAGAGAGACTGGACTCTGGACTTCTGAGCTGCACAGGTCATATCTGGAGATTCATCAGGATACAGATGATACTTAAAACCATGGGACTAATGGATCACCTTGGAAAGGAATAAACAGAAAGATCAGAGGTTCTTGGGCACCCAACATTTAGTAATTAAGTAGAAGAGCCAAGAAGAGAAAAAGAAAAGGAGCAGGGGGTAGAAGAAAAGAATCAGAGTTTGCAGTCTAAAGAGCTAAATGAGAAGAGTCCTTAAGATGAAAGAAGGGTCAAGAGTAACGAAAGCTGCTCAGAGGCTGACAAGGACGAGCACAGTACAGTGTCTGTATCCAACACAGCACAGCAGTGGACTGGGCGGCCTCACCAAGTGTGTGCTGTTAATATCCCAGTTTACCACCAAGGACACAAGAGATCTCCTCAGTGTTCTAGAAGAGCTAGTAGACCAACCCTTTTGCTCTTTAACTTGGATGACAGAAAAAAAAGATCCTAGAATATGTTTTTGCTATGGCTAATGACAGCATGCACAATGCTATTTTCTCTTCCAAAGATAATTAGAAATTATATTGATGAAGAAAACTAGCTTTCAGATAGTTTCAGATAACCATCAACCCACGACTTTTCTTCAACCAGCCAGCCATACAACAATACATTAAGTCAAAGGTCCTTTAATTATGCAACTTTGAATCTTCATTAAATTATACATGTCAAAAACTCGTTGAACTTTCATCCCAACTAAGTTACTTATATTTACCATACTCTTTAACAAGTGTTGTTTTTTCCTCTCCAAAGACATAAAAGTAAACCATGAAATGAAAAGAAAGGCTTCTCTATAGTAAAAAAATCTGGGTAAACAGAAACTTTTGCTCCTTTCTCTTTTTTGACATACAAACTCTCTCCAGTGTCTACCACATGCTGCACAACTATCTGTTTATATATTTGTCTCTCCCCACTAATCAAGAAATAATCAAGAATAGGCAACACATTTGTTTTCCTAAAACATACTGTATTCAAAAAATATTCAAAAATAGAAGTTTGGCTATATTAATAAAGCTGCTCTAATCAAAATTCAGTTGTTGTTGTTGTTTTTTGTTTGTTTGTTTGTTTGTTTTTGGAGACAGAATCTCAAGCTGTTGCCCTGGGTAGAGTGTCGTGGCATCATAGTTTACAGCAACCTCCAACTCTTGGGCTCAAGCGATACTCTTCCCTCAGTTTTTCTATTTTTAGTAGAGACAGGGTCTCACTTTTTACTCAGGCTGGTCTCGAACCTGTAAGCTCAAGCTATCCACCGGTCTTGGCCTCTCAGAGCGTTAGAATTACAGACATGAGCCATCGCACCTGGCCCAATCAATATTCAATTTAAAGTTTTCTGGGTGATTTAAATAAATCTAGGTTATTTATCAAGATGTTTAACTTTGTATATGTTTCTACTCCTCTGATCTTATCAGTTTCATGACTCAGTTACCATATCAAAAGAAGGCCAAGTTGGGTCAATAAACCAAACAGCAGATCATTCTAAAAATACCCACATCTCATTTAGCTATATACTGCCATTTCTTCAAATTTACCTTTCTAACATGCTTTGTGTTTACTTCTAAACATTCACCAAACACATGTCTATTGGGTTAGAGAATTCAGAGCTGACTTGACTGGTTAAGTATTTCTCCCACACACAGGGAAAGAATGGCAAACGACATCGAGTGTCATGGAAATAGCCAAGCCTTTGACCCAGCCTGATATACAGTAGCTACTTAATAAAAATGTTAATGAATAAACCATTACTTCCATCCTTGAGAATCTACCCTCAGAAACTAATCGAAGACAAGACTGAAAAAGCAACTTAAAATTGTTACATTCAACGTTCTCCAAAAAGGGTAAACAGGACATAGCGTCTATGGCCAGCGTTAGGGAGGAACATCAGCTCAGTGGAGTGTGGCGCAGCCTCAGAGATAGCAGTCAGTTCCTTTTGCTCTCGGTAGACGTGGTGTGTCAAGCACGCTAGAGAGGCTGCTACTGGCGTGGGTTTTTCAGACCTGGGGGTGGTACAGACTGTTGGATCTGGGCTCAAGGAGTCCAGGCTGACAGGCTGAGCCTGGTCATGCCCAGCTGGGGTATCCCAAAGGAACAGGTATTGCAATGCTTCATGGAAACACCACTCTGGCCTTCAAGTTCTGTCATAGTTACAGTTGTAGCCAACTCCAGGGCTATTAACGGGTACTTGTATAGCCTCCCAGGTGGTGAAGGAGGCACCTGCTGGGCACCATGAGTGGGATGCAGCAGACTGCAGATTCCAGGAGTAGTTACTGGCTCAGCAACGTCAAATCTACAAGCTTTGAAATAAGGGAGGCATCTTGGTCTCAGCTGCCGCCAAGCTGTTGGCCAACAGGGCGCATCTTTACAAAGACATGGGGCTGTTGCTGGCCTCTACTACGTGGATAGTGAAGGGAACTGGACCTCAGGGAGACACCATCTCTTTTTGTTCTGGCTTTGTATATGCCTATGGGGTCACGGATCAAGGTTACTCCTATGATCCGACCCACTGAGCCATCTACCAAGCCAACAGAGATGCCCACGCAGGAAGTTGGTTGCCCTCTTATCACATGCAGAAGGATGGCTGGATCCGAGTCTTCAGTGACAATAATGGATCTACAGTCTGAAGGAGGGTGGATGTGGTGCTTGCATTTCCTGGGGAGACTGTCACTGGCAATATGAATACAGCATACTATTTTATCTATAGAGGAGGGTTCCTCAATTGTATAGATACTTATCTTTTAAAGCTCTAGAACACCGGCCCCTATGTTTTACCAGTTGGTAATGAGCTGCTGCAGAGGTGAATATTTGGTTCTTGTAAATTAACTTTCTTGTAAATTAACATTACACTACTATTTGACCCCCAAAAAGGGGGGGAAAAAAAAAAAAAAGATAACAGTCATATGGAAGCACAAAAAGTCTATAAATAAAGATTTAGATGGGGAGGCAAGAGACTATTATGTGATTTTAACTATAAATAATGTATGTGGGCACTAAAAGGAAGCAAGAAGGCCACGGCCAACAAGCCAGGGAGGTCGCTGCTGCTACGTGTTTCTCTCAGGACACATCACGTAAGTCTTACATCTTTAGAAAGCACATGTTAGAGAAACACAGTATGTGAGATAACACTTCTCACTTCAAGATGAAAATGGGCTCTTGAGTCTGTTTATATTAACACTATCATTGCTGTTGGGAGAGTTAAAAATCAGAGCCTCCCACAATACCTAAGCTTAGTTCATGAATGAATGATTTAAGAACTGAATGAACAGACTAGTTTAACTATACAGTTGAGGTCCAAAATCATGAATTTAAAATCTGGTCATCCATCAGTGAGAACAGGACGTCTCTAAAATCCCCTGAATTATCTTCAACAGATAAGAGGGCTGGTTGCCTTCATCAGATTTTCAAAACACTTCCAAAATCTAAAAATGGTTAAAAAACATTACTTTAAATAGTAAATTTATTTCAATTAAATCTTCCATCATCACTGGCAGTCACTTTTAAGTTTATAGCCTATGGTTAAATGGAGTATTAAACAGGTAATAGCCACAAGTAACCCCTGCCCTAATTTCCCACCACATGATAGTTTAATGAAGCATCCGAGGGACAGATCAAAACACATTTGAATATTTCCAATCTCACAAACTGCCTCTGTTATATATTAAAATACGAGGCTTTAGCTCTAAGCCTTCATTTTATTCAATCTGAAATGGATTATCAAAAATGAACAAAAGGAAATTTTAAAATATATCAGAAGGATTTATTTATCAACTGTTTATTTTAAACTACACTGGTGTCAGTGCAAAGAAAAAAAAATTTAAGAAATAAATATCTTCGAGGCAGTCTGAATCATTTTCATTGCAAAGATAGTGAAAGTTGGGGTCAAACAAAAGGCTTGAAGGCACCGTTGTAACCTCCAAAAAGTGGCTGGAAGGACAGAGCAAGCCTGAGGGAAGGGGAGGAAGGGCATCAAAACCTGGATAGTGCCTCTTCAAAGACAGAACGCCAGGCGGGGGTTAGGCCTCCGCTGTGTAGGTCACGTCAGAGACTGTCTCATCCAACCCCTCATCTAACCAGTGAGGAGCCTGAGGTGCAGAGTCTGCTAGTTTCTCAAGGTAAGGAATCGCCTCGCCTCGCCACGCACGGAGGGTTCTCAGGGCTCCTTCTCTGAGACGCCACAGCTGTAGAAAAAGGAGGGACTCGACTCTTTCTCTCATTTTTCTCTAATTTCTCCCATTCTCATTTTTTTTTTTTTATCATTTTTATTACTCTCTGGTTTCCTCCTCTCTCCCTTCCCATCATCCACTCAAAAGTACTTGCAGGCATGGTTTGCCGACCTGGATGGCGCTCGGGTCTAAACAAGCTGATGACCTTGCTCAGCATTAACAAGGCACTGTAACAATCTCCTCACCCCCACTGTGGCTCGGATTCCTGTGATGTTTTCTTCTCTCTTCCACATCTCTTCCTTCTCGCCTCTTCCAATTAGATTTTGAGACCCTCAAAACCTCCTTACTCATCCCTGAACTGCTTGACATCTAATATAAAATAAATAAAAACTGCTGTGTGGGGTGGCTCACACCTATAATTCTAGTACTCTAAAAGGCCAAGGCAGGAGGATTACTTGAGGTCAGGAGTTTGAGACCAGCCTGAGCAAGAGTTATTAGCTAGGCGTGTTGGCCTGTACCCAGGGTGCCAGCTACTTGGGAGGCTAAGGCAGGAGGATCCCTGGTGCCCAAGAGTTTGAGGTTGTAGTGAGCTATGATAACACCACTGTACTCTAGCCACAGTGACAGAGCAAGACTCTGTCAGCAAAAAAAAGTAAAAATATTAAATTTTTTTTTAAAAATGGAAATAACTATGGTGGTCAAATAAAAGACCAGACCAGACACAAGTTAAATGTGAATGGACTGGTGATGTAAAGAAATGACAAATAAGGGAGGTGCCTGTGGCTCAAAGGAGTAGGGCACTGGCCCCATATGCCGGGGCTGGGTTCAAACCCAGCCCCGGCCAAAAACTGTAAAACAAAACAAAACAAAAAACAAATAACAAATAATTTCTTGGGTATAATCCTGTCCCACAAAGTATCTGGGACAATGTTATACTAGAAAAGTATTCATTATCTAAAATTCAAATGTAACTAGGTGCCTGTATTTTATTTGCTAACCCTGACAATCCCAAAACAATACTAGTAATAATTAAGACCCTCCACTAAAGAGTCTCGAATAGTGATTTTCAACCAGTGTGCCATGAAAGGATCTTAGGAGTGCTATGAAAATTGTTTTTCAAAAGAAGTTCAAAGCACAGTAAATACATTCTTTTCACTCTTTTTCTTTTCTTTCTTTTATTTTTCTTTTTTTTGAGACAGAGTCTCACTATGTCCCCCTCAGTAGAGTGCCGTGGTGCCACAGCAACCTCAAACTCCCAGGCTTAAGCGATTCTCTTGCCTCAGCCTTCAGAGTAGCTGGGACTACAGGCGCCCGCCACAATGCCCAGCTATTTTTTTGCTGTAGTGGTCATTATTTAGCAGGCCTGGGCCAGGTTCAAAACCACCAGTCCCGGTGTATGTGGCGGGCATCCTAACCACTGAGCTACAGGGGACGAGCCATTTTCACTCCTTTTCTTGTTCAACATAATTTATGTGTGCCACAGAAATTTAACTATAGGTTCAAGTGTGCTCTGAGATAAAAAAAGTTGAAAAATACTGATCTAGAACCTAATGGCAGCTTACTTTGAGGGGCTTGCTGCTCTGTTATTTTTCAGTACTTTAATTAACTGCTGACTAAGTTTAACTATGGCACAAAAAAAAAATAAATTTCATATTCTTGGCCTAATGTAACAAAGCAGACTACAAAGTTTCCAAGTTCACGGCCCAATAAGCAAAAGAGGAAGAAGTGTTTAGATTAAACAAGTTAATTACTTTTTGACTTGCAATAGCAAAATACATCTGTTACATATTTAAACATTTAAATTACTGCAGAAAAAATAATTCACCATTCCCTACCCCTTTAAATTCAGAGAAACCATGAATTTACACCATGGTTTCCACGGACATTTCACTGTTGTTAAGGAAATGATGAGGCCGTTAAGAAAGAACAGAGCGGCCAGCACCTAGTAGCTCCTCACTAAATACGTGGCAAGATTAAGACGGGGGTGGGGGTGGGGGGGGGGAATGACAATACAGTGAGGGTTATTTTTATAAAAAAGTAATAAGTACTTTGAATTTCCTTTAGTTATGTATGTGTTGAGGCATGTAGTGTGAGCAGGGGACCAGGACCACTTGAACTACAGTTTAACACACTGACTTAATTCATCTTTCCTATGCTTTAGAATATACTTACTAGATAGTAAAGTATCATCTCTCTTCGAGAAAAGTAGATCAACTAGCTCACCTCAAGCATATTTCCCCCTTTTTGCCTGTGATGCTATACACTTTCATATAATTAGGTGACACTACAAGCTTATCAACTCTAAGTACAAAAATAATGGCATTAGGCTGGGTGTGGTGGCTCACACCTATAATCCTAGTACTCTGGGAGGCTGAGGCAGATGATCACCTGAGCTTAGGAGTTTGAGAACAGCCTGAGCAACAGCAAGACCCCATCTATAAAAATACCCAGGCATCCTGTTGGGTGCCTGCAGTCCCAGCTACTCGGGAGGTTGAGGCAAGAGAATCACTTGAGTCCAAAAGTTTAAGGTTGCTGTAAGCTATGACACCATGGCACTCTACCAAGGGCAGCAAAGTGAGACTCTGTCTAAACCAGGCGTCCTCAAACTTTTTAAACAGGGGGCCAATTCACTGTCCCTCAGACCATTGGAGGGTCAGACTATAGTTTAAAAAAAAAAAACAAAACTATGAACAAATTCCTATGCATACTGCACATATCTTATTTTGAAGTAAAAAACAAAATGGGAAATTAACATCACTTCATGTGGCCCGTGGGCCGCAGTTTGAGGACACATGGCTAAACAAACAAACAAACAAAATAATGGCATCAGTTTTAAAATGAATTTCTTGAGATTACATCTAAAAGATACATTTTCTAACAAAAAAGGACCATAGGAGTTCTTTCATCATTTGTATGATGTTTTAAAAAGAACATTCAGATAAATCAAAAGGTACCATTATTTCTCAAGTACTATTTACATTAAGACCTAATACAAGTAATAATTTCAATGATATCCCTGAGTTTTCTCATCCAGTTCATTCATTAATTCATTTGATAATTCATCATGCTTTCAAAAGAAACAAAAATAAATTAATCAAGCATTTACAACCAGAGGGAGGACCCCGCAAATGGAGAGTTGACACTAAGTCATCAGGTGTCATTCCCATAACACACTGTTACAAAAGAGGAATCTAAGTACATGTGGTAAAACTAGATCTTCAAAGAAAACAGGTAAATCATCAACATCAACGATGACTGCCACTTTAAAAAAATAATTATACCCGAAATAAAAAATAGAACATTAAGCAAGATTTACTTTAAATATCTCAGACATTTGAACACATAATGGTATTCCCAGACACACTAGAATGTATATGAAATATTCAATCCAGGAATAAAAACTAATATTCTAACAAAATGTGCTAACATAAAAATAATTAATTAAAAAAGTGTATCTCATTACTTTTGTTAACACTAAATTTAAAAAAAAATTTCTTTTTCAGGCAGAGCCTCAAGCTGTCACCCTGGGTAGAGTGCTGTAGCATCACAGCTCACAGCAACCTCTAACTCCTGAGCTCACGCGATTCTCCTGCCTCCATCTCCCAAGTAGCTGGGACTACAGGTGCCTGCCACAACACCCAGCTATTTTTTGGTTGTAGCCATCACTGCTGTTTGGTAGGCCCACGCTGGATTCGAACTCCCCAGCTTAGGTATATGTGGCTGGTGCCTTAGCCACTTGAGCCACAGGTGCTGAGCCTAAATTTAAAAATTATTAATGGTCCCAATGATAACCTTTCAAAACTGACCCTCAGCCCCTTTGAATTAAATACAGATAAATAAGCAGTGATAAATAAGAACAGAAAGAATGATACCAAAGCATTTGTAATTATGCTCAAGGGCCTGAAAATCAGTTCAGATAAATATCTTTTAAGCTGATGGATGCTTTGATCAGGAAACAAATGGCAAAAAATAGAAGAAAAATAATATATATATATATATATATATATATATATAATATATATATTTTTTGAGACAGATTCTCACTATGTCGCCCTCAGTAGAGTGCCGTGGCCCACAGCAACCTCAAACTCTCGGGCTTAAGCGGTTCTCCTGCCTCAGTCTCCCAAGTAGCTGGGACTACAGGTGCCGGCCACAATGCCCAGCTATTTTTTTGTTATAGTTGTCAATGTTGTTTATTAGGCCTGGCCAGGTTCAAACCTGCCAGCCCCGTGTATGTGGCCAGCACCCTATCCACTGATCTACGGGCACTGAGGCAAATGGCAAAATTTTTAAGCTTTCGTTAATACTTGATTTAATTCACTGTCAACTTGTTCATTCAATAATTTGTTTCTAAAGCCAAACTATGCCTTACAATAAATCTACTGTAGTTTCCACTTCAGACTAGGTATAAAGTGAATTTTTCTATGTGAGTGAAACCATTAAAATCCCTTATTCTGGGTGGTGTCTGTGGCTCAGTGGGTAGGGCACTGGCCCCATCTATCGAGGGTGGCAGGTTCAAACCTGGCCCTAGCCAAACTGCAACAAAAAAATAGCTGGGCATTGTGGTGGGGTCCTATAGTCCTAGATACTTGGAGGTTGAGGCAGGAGAATCGCTTAAACCCAGGAGCTGGAGGTTACTGTGAGTTGTGTGATGCCATGGCACTCTACTAAGGGCGATAAAGTGAGACTCTGTCTCTACAAAAAAAAAAAAAAAAAAATCCCTTATTCTAGCATAAACACATGCCCTCAGACCTAATTCTAAGGAGCATATACACTAGAACCTCCATAGCTGATCACCTTTCTACACTTACCACCTCCTTAAATTGACCTAATTTTCATAGGCCAGATGTGCACCACACGTGCATATCCACACAGGGGGCCTCTGTGTGTGGACCAGTTTGTTGCAGTTCCTCAGGTGGTCAACTTACAGGGCTTCTACTGTATTTAACTTTAAATCAGTTTGACAATTTCCTAGATTATTGGCCATCCACAGCAGTTTTAACTTTATTTTCTAACATATTAAACATATAATTGTCATTGTTATATAATATTAATATTATCAATACAATTATAATTTTCAGGCAAGAATTTTCAGAAGTTATTATTCCGAACATATGACTCCTTGAGCTCAAACAATCCCCACAACAGCCTTGTTTAGCATGGCCGTGGGTCTCAGCAGCACAATGAACATCATCTGCGACTCCATAATGTGCAGGTGTGACCAAGCCGCTATGGAAAGGTTGTCCACATTTTGATCATCCAACCTCTGTGTACAAAGCTTTCCTTTGAGGAAACATTCGCTGAACCAAACACAGGGCACTGTTTACATGTGACGAAGAAGCATGTACTGTGACAGTTATGAGCTTGTTTTACAACATCCAGAAATCTAGAAGAGGAAAATTTGAAAGGAGATTTCCAAAGTGAGTGATTACAACCAAATTATTGTTACCCATTCACTGTCATACTTTAAATCTGTATTAGAAGCCTTTCTATTAACTTTTCTAGTAAACCCAATTTCTGAAATGAGGCAGAAGGAACATCTTAAAATGGTAAAAAGCCTAACAGGCAACTGAAGAAAGGGAATAAAAAAAATGTCTAAAAACTTAGACTGGGGCAGCGCCTGTGGTTCAAAGGAGTAGGGTGCCAGCCCCAGGCCGGAGGGAGATGGCGGGTTCAAACCCTGTCCCGGCCAAAAGCTGCAAAAAAAGAAAAATAAAAACTTAAACTGCCCCAGTTAGAAGTTTTAAATATACAGCCAATATTCAAAAGATAAATATTAAAGCAATAGAAATCTTGGGCATGTACTATTTTCCTAACACACAAGGAAGACACTATTATTACTTCTACTTCTTTCATCATGTATTTCTTTTTCACTCTACTGAAAATACTCACCATACAGATTTACACAGTCAAAAAAAAAAATGTTCTCATTGTTACTACTGCAACGGCTGTTGGTAGTAATAAGAGCATTTAGTTGGTAACTGTTCTGATGAATTCACATAACGTATCTGCAGGGGTGGGGGACCTATGGCCTTCTGATTTCTAGATTGTTCTTTTTTAAGCACCAAAGGAAGAAAGAAGAGCTTCTTCTTTCTCTGCTGCACCCCCTTTTTAATATAAAAGGATTAGTTGTATAAAATTGGGATTCAGTCAAAAGGCCTCACTTCAGGACATACAAGGCCACAGGTTTCCACCCCACTGAGTTTCTAAAAGATCAGAGCACTCTCAAGGAAGAAGGGAATTGTCCAAGAGACATCAAGAATAGAGAATCAGGAGCCTTAAGAATTTCGTCACTAGGCAGCACCCGTAGCTCAGTGAGTAGGGTGCTGGCCACATACACCCAGGCTGGCTATGCAACAATGACAACTCCAACAAAAAAACAGCTGGATGGTGCGGCGGGCGCCTGTAGTCCCAGCTACTTGGGAGGCTGAGGCAAGAGACTTGTTTAAGCCCAAGAGTTTGAGGTTGCTGTGAGCTGTGATGCCACAGGACTCCACTGAGGATGACATAGTGAGACTCTGTCTAAAAAAAAAAAGAATTTTGTCACTAAAAAAAAAGGAAGGGAAGGGAAGGAGGGAGGGGGAGGGAGAGGGAGGAAAAGAGGAGAAGGGAGGGGAAAGGAGAAAAGAGTCAACAGAATTTGAATAGAGATAAAATGAAAATACAGATAGGTTCTGAGGACTAGTCGCATGAGCATTTCATTATAAGTGGACAGAAAGGAGAAACTAAATGAAAGAAAGACTTTTATCTTTTGTTCCACTCCCCTTGACCTGTGGGATGTTCGTCAGAAGACAAGAGATACCCCAAAGACAGAAAAAGAGAAAAAGAAAAGAGATTGGGGAAGGGGCTGGAGACAAAGATTTTTTAAAAGGAAGAATACTGAACGAGCTGTCTTTTTCCATGCAAGAAAATTAATAAAAGAATTGATAATAGCTACAAATTGGAAGCAACCTATTATTATGTATATAATGGGATATTATTAATAAATAGCCATGAAAAAGATCAACTATAGCTCCTCACCCTAAGTTGCATGCCTCTCACACACATTACTGAGTGAAAGCAAATAGACCCTTTCTCCAAAAAAAAAAAAAAAAAAAAAAATACATACACTGTTTGATTTCCATTTATGTAAAGTTCAAAATCAGGTAAAACTAATTAATGGTATTGTCAGGATAGTGTTAGCAGAGAGGGCGCATACCCAGAACCTCTGTGCTCTTAACCAAAGGGCCATATTCAGTCGTATTTTATTTTATTTTATTTTATTTTATTTTGGAGACAGAGTCTCAGTTTATCGCTCTTAGTAGAGTGATGTGGTGTCACAGCTCACAGCAACCTCCAGTTCTTGGGCTTAGGCGATTCTCTTGCCTCAGTCTCCTGAGTAACTGGGACTATAGGCACCTGCCACAACAGCCAGCTATTTTTTTGTTGTTGTTGTTGTTGCAGTTTGGCCGGGGCAGGATTGAAACCCGCCACCCTCGGTATATGGGGCCGGCGCCCTACCCACTGAGCCACAGGCGCCACCCTCAGTCGTATTTTAAATGGGGACCCTAACTAAGTGGGCTTCCCTGTTGTGGGACTGGCTGGGCAAATTCCTTACCACCATCACCCTTGCAAGCTCCCCACCCTCAAAACCCCCTTTGTCTTCCTCCCAGAGAGAACCCTCTGCCTCCTGGCTAGAGAGCATAAGGGCATATAGGAGCAGAATGGGTTGGGGCTCCCCATTAGTGTGGTCCACTACTTTCTGAAAAGTCCCCACTGTTCTCTGCCGTGACTGATGCCCCAAGTCCAGATTCCCTCCAGCTTAGCTTCTCTGGAGAGTTAGCCTTCAGTCTTTTGCTGGGATTTGGGAGAAGCAGTTATGTGGCTACCTGGTTTGGGGAAAGTGGAAATGGGAAAGGGAATTCTAGCTACTTGAAGCTATGTGTGAGCTGGCTGTTTTCCGACTCCCCTGCTGAGGCTTCAGGTTCTGCTTTCCCTGATGGACAAGGCAGTATGACCACTGTCCATCTGCTTTCTAGCTTCTGAAGTGTTGATTCTGAGATCTCCTCTCCATTTTATTTTGTTCTTGTGAGTTTTATTACTTTCTTCACAGTACTTTTGGTGAGATTTCAAGGAATAAAGGAAGTAAACATATGCATGTGCTGAATCCACCCTATTCACTCAAAAGTTAGGAATTATTTCCTATTAAATTATTTCTTCCATTCTCCAGTAACTTCTGGTAATTCAAGTAATTAATTTGCTTATGCAAATATGTCAATCTCTTTTTTGTTGGAAAGAAATCCAAATAGCAGCTGCTCTAATCTTAGCCAAGGTAAAATGAGAGCTCTCCACATGAGTTTTCTTTCTCAGAATTAGCACCAACACTCCATTAGTAGGTCTTAGCATGGAGCAAAGTAGAAAAATAAAGCACATTTAGAATCTGGGAGCATTTAAATGAATGCCCTTCAAGTCACGATTTCATCTGATGAACAAGTACACACATCTCCATGCCTCCCCCCAAAATCCCCACCCCCCAAAAAATGGCAGCACAAAGTCAAGGTAAAGCCAGGCTCAAGTCTCCGTCTGTGGCTTTTCTCTCTCTCAGTTCTCTCTGGCCACTGCCCCTGACTTCTGTGTCCAGACACATAGCATATTCATTCCTTTGTTTCTGGCTACATACAGCGCAGCTCAGACATCCCTAGCATCTCACATTCAGCCTGGTCATAACCCGTTTCATCCTCACTGGTCTCCGTTTATCCCTGAAAGAGAACTCCCACCTCTCCCCTTTCCATAGGTTCCCTATT
This sequence comes from Loris lydekkerianus, assembly GCA_963574355.1. Classification (NCBI taxonomy): domain Eukaryota; kingdom Metazoa; phylum Chordata; class Mammalia; order Primates; family Lorisidae; genus Loris; species Loris lydekkerianus. Next base: position 6,201 of record CAUYPK010092964.1, on the reverse strand, counting down.
CTCCTAACCCCCTGGAGCTTTAACTCTCCTCTGTTACCTGCTGCTGTATACAATTTGTCAGAGAGTCATTTATTACTTCAAAATGTCTCTTTGGGGGCCGTGCCTGGGGCTCAAAGGAGTGGGGCACTAGCCACATATACCGGAGGTGGTGGGTTCAAACCCAGCCTTGGCCAAAAACTGGAAAAAAAAAATGTCTCTTTGGTGCTTGTAGTAGTAATAGTGATTTTTTTAGAGACAGAGTCTTACTTTGCTGGCCTCAGTAGAGTGCTGTGGCGTCCTAGTTCACAGCAACGTCAATCTCTTGTTTGGGCTTAAGGGGTTCTCTTGCCTCAGCTTCCCAAGTAGGTGGGACTACACGAACGCCTGGCTTTTTCTTTTTTTAAAGAGACAAGGTCTCACCCTGGCTCAGGCTGGTCTTAAACTCCTGAGCTCAGGCAATCCACCTGCCTTGGCCTCCCAGAGGGCTGGGATTATAGGTGTGAGCCACTATGCATGGCCACTAGTAGTATTTTTAATGGTAAAAATTTAGGAACTGTTTCAATATCCTAGATTTTGGAATGGCTAAGTAAAAAATGTGACATCCAAATGATGGACTACTGAGAACCATTAGAATGCTAGCTGTTAAGGTATTTAATTACATGAAAGAAAGTGGTTTACATCATAATGCTAAAGAAATTTTTAAAAATCTTAAATTTTATATATAGTAAAATTAGGAGAAAAAAAAATGTTTAACCAGGAAAAATAGGTATGGTGTACAAGAGAATTTTCTGGAGCACTGACAATGTTCTAAATCTCCTTTAGGGTGATGGTTATACCAGTATAGACAATTGTTAAATTCATTGAATGTCCACTGCCTAGGACTCATTCTTCATATCTGATTGCATGTTAATTATATCTACATTTTTTAGGCCTGACAAGATGGCTTATGCCTGTAATTCTAGCACTCTGGGAGGCCAAGGTGGGTGGGTTGCTTGAGCTCAGAAGTTCAAGACCAGCCTGGCCAAAGCAAAACCTATCTCTACCAAAAATAGAAAAACTAGCTGGGCCTTGTGGCAGGGGCCTATAGTCGCAGCTACTCAGGAGGCTCAAGATCACTTGAGCCCTAGAGTTTAAGGATGCTATGAGCTGTGATGCCATGGCACTCTACCAGGGTGACAGAGTCTCACTTGGTATTATTCATAAATAATAAACAAAATGTTATTAAAAATAAACTTTTTAAAGAATTTTTAAAGGCTCGGCACCTGTAGCTCAGCAGCTAGGGTGCCAGCCACATAACACTAGAGTTGGCAAGTTTGAATCCAGCCCCAGCCTGCCAAAGAATAATGACAACTACAACAAAAAAATAGCTGGGCATTGTGGCAGGCGCCTATAGTCCCAGCTGCTTGGGAGGCTGAGGCAAGAGAATTGCTTAAGCCCAAGAGTTTGAGGTTGCTGTGAGCTGTGATGCCACAGCACTCTACCAGGCAACATAGTGAGACTCTGTCTTTAAAAAAAAAAAAAAAAGAATTTTTAAGGAAAAAAATCACATACAAATACAGACTAGGAGGAAATTGGCCAAAATGTGAGTAACTCCTGAATTTAAATAATGAAAGGTGATTTTTTTTTCCTTTTCTGTGATTGAGCATGGGGAGGGGAGAAATATAGGAGATGAGGCATTGCCTTTACAAATTCTCCACTGCCTCTTCCTTTGCACCATCAGTCAAGACTAAGACAACAGTGCTCTGCCATAGGCCATCCTCGATTAAACCTCCTGGTAGCCAGCCTTATCCTCCCTTAAAGGAGCAGACTTCCCTCTGCTAGAGAAAGAAAAGTAAGAATATCATTTACATTTCACCTCCTGTCCAGAAATCCTTACAACCTGCTCACTGTCCACAAGATTAACACTAACCTCCTCTACTTACTTAGCTTGCCAAGGCTTCTATGTGTATCATATAAACCCATCCCTGCCTCTCCACCTTTATTACCCACATATTCTCACCATAAACCTTCCTCTCCCATTAGGCTCCTATTTTGAGATTAAACTTTGTGCAAAATAGGAGGCAATTTTTTACCTGCTGAAATGACAGTAATGTGAAATTAATTATCTTTAGAGTCTGTTATACCAACAAAAAACAATCACAGGAAATGATATGCCACACAGAAACAACTATTATATTGCACTCTCTCTAAAACTGGAAATGTAGCAGGGAATCCAAAAGGGAAGACTGTGGATATTAAATCTTAGAATCCAAAAATAGAGATGTAAACACTGCAACCGTCCCAGTGCTCACTGTGTGTAAACCAGCAGCAGGCCCGTCGCGGGTGAGGGTGCAGTCAACCACCCTGCCCCACACAGGCCAGCCACAGGACATCAGGGCTTTCAGCAATAGCTGGAGACTGTGGATCCTTAAGTCCCAGAAGTTAAAAACTGGTGAATTAAGTGATCTGTGTAAAAGCCAAAATGCACAAGCTGATAAAATAATACCAACACAGGGTTTTTTGAGAACACAAATTCTAAACATCTGCTCTGAACACTTTATGGTTCAAAATCAGCTAAAGCTGAAAGAAAAATCAAGCCTCTTGAACTGTGAATTTTTTTAAAAGCACAAACAAAATATCTGAGGCTCCTGATGTATCTTTCTGACCACTGGATAGGTGTTCTTAATTGAAATCACTAAAAATAAAAGAGTGTATGTCTGTCTGTCTTTCGACCTTTCATTCACCAAGCCTTGAGCTAGCTGGTGAGTAACACACACCTGACCTACATCTGACCATAGATTCTGTCCACAGATGAGCATGCCTCCTTACCAAATACTACTGCTTCCTAACTAATTGGGTAAAATATGCTGATGGGGGGGGGGGAGGGCGCCGTCTGTCCCTGTTGAGACAGCTGGCCTCATCTGCACTGAGAGGAAGGGTGGGCACAGGAGTGTGACCATAAATTCCTCTTCAGCAAACCGAGAGGGCTCTGGGGCAGGACTTGTTAGCTTACATTTACATGTGTATTAATCATCACTGCCTTCTGATTACTGTGCTCCTAAAATAGTATATAACAGATATCTCACTCTGTTATTAAGGATAACACAAAAACAAAACTCAATTTTCCAACACTTTCTCTATTGTTTACGCTTAACAAGTCTTCCTAACTTTCCTAAGAGAAAAAGCCTCAAAAAGAAGAGGCTTGCCTCTTTCCAGGGAGCTTTTACCCTCTTCTCTTAAAGGCCTGGCCTTCTGCGGGTAGGGAATTCCACAGTATCTCAAACCAGCCTAGAAACTACTTAACTATCTGCCCAGACCCCTCCCTAGTCACTAAAGATCGGAAGTATCATATTCTCCAATAGAGCTTGCTTACCCACTTTGTCAAAAATACACTTGCTCTTCAACTTAGCAAACAATTATTCCATAAGCAGTCCTATTTCTATTCAGAAACATCCTTTCTAGTATGTGTCACCCCTGACCTCCTTGCCAGGCTCTTCCCTGACAGAACTCCTCCAGTTTTCCTCCTTCACAGCTGCGCCAACCCCCACCTCACCACTGAAATTGCAATTTTTCCCAGAATGTTATGGGGGTACAAATGGTTTTAGTTACATGAATTGCTTTTGTACAATTTGAGTCAAAGTTGTAAGGGTGCCCCTCACCTAGGTAGTGAGCACCCATTAGGTGTAATTTACACGCACCCCCACCGGCTTGATTTCTGTTGCCTTCTGCTACCATATGTGCACGGGAATGCTGACCAATTAGTTCCAATTTAACAGTGAGTACACGTGGTGGTATTTTTTCCCATTCTTATGGTACTCCTTTAAAAGTCTCTTATCTTCTCCCCACTTTTCAGAGGCATCTTGCTCCCCAGAGGTCACTGGATAGCAGAGTTCTTCTTGTTCTCAACTACAGATCAAGTCTGGCTTTAAACACTGGTCAGCAGCCAACTACCTCCTGGAAAAGACCTGCTCATTGTTTTCTTGCCAAATTCTTGCCTTAAGCATTATTATCTCTGAGAAGTCCACATTGAGGACACTCTCCTCAGCTTTTTCCTACTAGTAAGGCACCACTGTGGTATAACCAGCTTTCTCCTGAGAAAATCAACCAATAAACCCCCCTCTCTCATTTCTGAGTCTCCTCAGTAAAGAGACGGACAAATTGTACAAACTAATACCAAGTGCTGGATCATCAACACCCAAACTGTACATACCACAGGCATCTGGATGAACTTCTTTCATCCATTTTCTGGGTAGATTTTTCCAGGAGCATTGCTTATACCTTTAAACCACATTTTCAGCTTGAAGGTTACATTAAAATATTGGAGAAAAGAAAAAAACCAACACTTGAATTCAGTACTGTAATTTATTCTGCAAAATTCTGCTGCCAGCTATTGGGGGAGGGATGATAACGGGGGGGGGGGGGGAGTGGTATTCTCATCACAGTGAGATATTATTGGATCTATCAGCGCTAGACAAGTCACAGCTGTCAAACAATTCTAAGCATATTAAGAATTTTCAACAATCTTTAGAGCAGTTAAGCCAGAAGGACTACGGCTTGTAAATGAAGCAAATCACAGTGAGTGGCTCATGTGCTTCCTGAATAAAAACCCTCCTTTAGCACATTTAAATTAAGACTGAACACTTGAGAATCCCTGTCAGATTCCTTAAGAGAGAATACACACAGGAGAGAAATGGTAGATTATCAATATAGTAGGGACATGGACATGCAAATCTACTGGGAAAATTTTTATTTGGATAAACTGAGGGCAGTATAAACAAAGACTGTCTGGAAAGTATCCAGCCACACCTGTCTTTAGTTTTCATATTACAAGGCTGGATACTTTCTGGACAGCCCTCATATACAAACATATATATAATTATAAATACATGGACATGCAAAGATTTACCAGGGAGTTCTCCCCTCAAAAAAGAAAAATAAATTTTCCCAGAGGGTAAGTTTAAAAATCAATAGAAAAACACATAGAAAGTAATCTGAAAGGACAAGAAAACAAAAATTTTCAAGCTACCAAAACTTTACTGTAACCAGAAAATGTATGAACCCATCTAAAGAAAAAAGTATGCCTATCAGAGGTGTTAAAGTTGGTCTGATGAATAATAATAACAACTATAGCTACTTTATGTATTTATCACCGTGGTAAGCATTTTTCATAACTTAATTCCCCCAAGAACCTCATAAAGTGACAATGGAGTAATGAGCTCAGAGGGTTGGGACTTGCCCCAAATCATGAAGCTAAGTGACTAGACTGGGTCCAGGCCTGTCTACGACCGATCCAGAAAGAACAATGAAAAGGAAAAGTAGGTGTTACAAACATAAGTGCTTCCAAGGATTGGAGGGTCCATCATGGAGATAGAGACATTCAAATCATCTAACTCATGGCTTAATGCCTGTAGCTCAAGCGGCTAAGGCGCCCCCCCCCCCACACCCCCCATACCCAGAGCTAGAGGGTTCAAATCCAGCCCAGGCTTGCCAAACAACAATGACAACTACAACCAAAAAATAGCCGGGCGTTGTGGCGGGCACTGGTAGTCCCAGCTACTTGGGAGGCTGAGGCAAGAGAATCGCTTAAGCCCAGGAGTTGGAGGTTGCTATGAGCTGTGATGCCACAGTACTCTACCCAGGGTGACAGCTTAAGGCTCTGTCTCAAAAAAAAAAACAATCATCTAACTCAGTCCCCTGGCCCCCAATCCAGTCTGATCAAGCAGCTTCAGGTTTCCCTGGCTGCCTATACAGCTTGCCTGCAGGTAAAGATGGCATAGCTCAAAACTATACAAATTATCCATGGTATAGTGCTTTTCTCACAGTAAATTCACACACTAGCACGTAGAATTTTGATGAGTCTTTTGTGAATTCAACCACAAACAAGGCAGCCAAGGTGAAGCATCGCCAAGCCAGCATCACAAGCACATCTGGGCAGAGGAGGCTGTACTCTGGAACATCTAATGGTGGAACAGGGACTGAAGGGGCACAGAGGAGCTCATGAACGTAGGGAACAAGACCAACTCGGACTGTAACTGGGAGGGATCAGAGAGGGAGATTTTTAACAACTCAGCCCTTCCCTACCCCCCAATCACCACATACTCTTCCATTACTCGGAGAGGAGTGACAGGGTAGGAGAAAAGGTTGAGAAGCAAAGTCAACAAGCCAAGAACAGCACAAAGGCACTGGGGGGGGGGGGGGGGGATGGGAAGCGTTTTCTTGGGAAAAAAACAATTTTTACCCCCC
>CAUYPK010092962.1:0-81632 GCA_963574355.1 Loris lydekkerianus | reverse complement strand
GACAAAACTTTTGAAATGACCTAATATTTTGTGAGAGTCCATTGCTTAGTTTTATATCTTGCATCAGTGTGGAAGCTAGGTTCTGTCCATTAATTGCTGAGTTTTTACTTTACTGTTGATCCATTGTGATGGTTAGTGTGTAGAACAGGTTGAAGTATTTCCTGTAGAGCTGGTCTTGTTTTGGCAAATTTCCTCAATGTTTGTATATCAGTAAATGATTTGATTTCTCTGTCAATTTCAAAGCTTAACTTAGTAGGATATAGAATTCTGGGCTGGAAATTGTTCTGTTTAAGTAGATTAAAGGTAGATGACTATTGTCTTCTTGCTTGGGAAGTTTCATTAGAGAAGTCTGCAGTCACCCTGATGGATTTGCCCCGTAGGTCAACTGGCGCTTACTCCTGGCAGCTTGAAGAATCTTTTCTTTTGTATTGACTTTGGACAGGTTCATCACAATGTGTCTTGGAGAAGCTTGGTTAGAGTTGAGGTGACCTGGGGTCCAATATCCCTCTGAAAGGAGTGTGTCAGAATCTTTGGTGATATTTGGGAAATTTTCATTTATAATATTCTCTAGTATGGCTTCTATTCCCCTGGGGTATTCTTCTTCCCCTTCTGGGATACCTATCACTCGTATGTTTGAATGCTTCATAAAGTCCCATAATTCTGTCAGTGAATGTTCTGCTTTCTCTCTTTTGCTTTCTGCCTCTTTAACTGAGTTAACTCATGAGCTTTGTCCTCTACCTCTGAGATTCTTTCTTCTGTATGGTCTAATCTGTTGTTGATACTTTCTATTGCATCTTTAAGTTCCCTAATTGACTGCTTCAGTTCCTTCAGCTCTGCTATATCCTTTCTATAGTCTTCATATCATTCATCTCTTATTTGATTCTGTTTTTGGATTTCGTTTTGGTTATTTTCCATTTTATCAGTGTTTCCTTCATTGTTTCCATCATTTCTTTCATTGTTTTCATCATGTGTATTCTAAATTCCCTTTCTGTCATTCCTAACATTTCTTTATAGGTGGAATCTTCTGCAGTAGCTACCTTACGGTCCTTTGAGGAGGTTGCTCTGGACTGGTTTTTCATGTTGTCAGGATTTTTCTGCTGATTCTTCCTCATGAGTGATTTTTTTTTTTTTTAATCTATTTCCTTCCCCTAATTTTCCTTTCATTTCCTCTTGGTCTTTAAGTTGCCGTGCCTCTGGATCAGTGTTTCATTGAGTCCTTTTGGTACAGGACCAGAAGGATGAGAAGGTTGAAGAGCAAGAAGGGAAAAAAGAAAGGAAAAAAAAAAAAAAAAAAGGGAAAAAAGAGAAAGGAGAAGGAGTGGGGAAAAGGGATTATTGACAAAAATAAGAGGGGCACGGAAAGAGGAAGACAGAACAATATAGGTGTACAGTGGGGTGCTTTGACCCAATCTTAAAAAGCCTCCAACCTCTGGGGGTGCTAGGGTGGGTGGTTCCCTTGAGGTCAGCAGCTCTTTGGTAGCCTATTCGGACACAGTACCCCACCTCCACCAAGTAGAGAAGAAAGACTAAAATGCTATAAATTAAACTAAAACAAGCAAACAGAAAACTTTACGGGATAAAATTGAGGGAAAAACCAAAAAATAGGGGTAGAAACATTAGCAAAAATGAAGCTCTAATTGTTCAAAAAGGCAACAATGGGAAATTATATTTAAACTAGAAAAATGAAGAAAGAAAAGAAAAATCTATAGGGAAAATGTTGAAATTAAAAAACACAACAACAACAATAATAATAACAACCAAAAAAAGAAAAAAACCCTCAAAACAAGCAGTATATATCTTGCCGAATATTGTCTGGGCAACAGGTGGTTTTCTGGGGTATGAGATGTTAATCACAATTCTGATATTCCTGTACGAGATGGATTCTGGAGGCCTCTGCTGATTCTCAAACCCCACAGGGTGGAGAGCCTAAAGTGGAGACCCTAAATCTTTCCTCAGCCCACGTAAAAGGCACATTAAACTGCTAAACTTGGCTAAGCAGAAACTTTCCCAGAAAAGTGCTTGTTGCTGGGATCACTCCTGAAGTGGCTTTCTACTTAACCAGTGTGCCAAAATCTATCTCGCTTATGCCCCTGAGGGCTAAGGCTGCAAGGGGTGTCAGTCCCTGCCTTCAGGTTGCTCAGTCACTAGATTACTAGCTCCCGCCCCATCCTTGCTCTGTGACCCTGAGAGCGGAACTTGCCAGGGCACTTCTACCACAATGGCTCCACAGCTGAACACTATTAGCTCCATCTGCCTCAGCGGCTCAGTCTGGGGCCCTGGACAACGCTTAAAAGTCCTCCGCTCTCTTGCCCAAGTTCTTCCAAGGTAGTTCAACTGAGTGCCAAGTCCAAGAAACCAAAGCAGCTCACATTTAAGGCCTTACAGTTTGCAGTCTCATTGCCGCTGTACTCACGGCTGCTGGTAGGATTAGACCGATCGAACGCAAGCAACCGCTTGCCAGTTTTCCACTGCTTTTGTCCTCCTCTTGGCGTCCAGAAGTCTCTCGCTTACTCCCTGTGTCCTCATAGGGATGTTTATGGGCATATCCCACCAGCCAGAGATGCCTGAAGTCTTGTCTCCAGACTCACTATGATCAGTTGCAAGGAAGCTGTTACTCGGCCACCATCTTGCTCCTCCTCGGGGTCTTGCTCTTGCTCAGGCTGGTCTGGAACTCCTGAGCCTGTACCCACCTGGGCTTTCCAGAGTGCTGGGATTATATGCATGAGCCACTGCCACTGGCCATGCCTCATTACTTCTGAGTAGACTTTTAGAGAAGTTTGGTATATTTCTCTGTCACCATCAGGTATCTCTTCAGAACAATGATATAGCATTGCTATGGTATATATGGAATTTGAAGCTTGGTTTTGGTCTTATCGTTCCCTTACTTAAAACCCAGGGTTGCTCATTAACCTCCAGTTAAATTCTGTTCAGAAAATCTATGCAGGATCTTCAGTAATACAGTCATAACCCACTTCTCTTAGCTATTGTCTCTCATCTCCCTTGAAGTATTCCAGACAGAATGAGCTACTTTTCTTCATCACATTTTAATTTCCCCCAGGGACTAGGTTTGTGTTCTCATTTCTTTTTTAAAGTCCTTTCTCCTGCCAGCACTTTCCTACCTACCCTTCAATTCTCAGCAGAAATGCCACTTCCTTCATGTTGCTGTTTCTTGGATAGCCTGAAATGATTTCCCTGATCCTTGGATTCTTACAGCTGTCTTTTGTGACATTTGTTTCTTTTGTTTACATCACTAGATATTTATGTGTAAGTTTTATCATAGTTTAAGGGTCTGTGGCAGTGGTGCTTTATTTTCATCTTTGTGTCCCTTAACAGAGGGCATAGTGCCCTCACACACAGAGGTACTCAGAAAAAAATGTTAATAACTAAATGAAGATACCATACAGTTGCTTTTGTTCTGTTATCATTAGTGTTCATATTACAAGGTGTTGTAACATCTGCCTTGAAAGAACATTCTAAAACTATGAACATTTATCTTACATTCAAACAATTCTAATGCTAAGATGACCACTTATCATTAACCATATGAGGCAGTGTGCCTTGTGAGTAACAGGACTCCATTTCATTTGTTTTTGGACAGGAGAATCAGATGAGAGGGAACAGTCAAAATTAGAAGTGAAAGTTTGGGACCCAAATAGCCCACTTACGGATCGACAGATTGACCAGTTTTTAGTTGTAGCACGGTGAGTATATCTATTTAATAAGAAATATCTTTTCTTTGTATAAAAGAATTTATAGGTATTTGCACATTCCTTTCCTTATATTCTGCTTTTCCACCATTGCTTGTATTATTCTTTTTCTAGTTATGTGAGAAAGCTTAATATATATCATACCACTTTCTAAATAATATGGTTTTACTATCATTAATTTCTGTTCTAAGCGAAAATAGGTTTATTAATTTTGCTGATAAAGAAAATGGAAGAAATTTCATTTCTGAAATCTCATATATTTAATGGAAACAGTCCTCTCCTTTACTTTAGACATGAATTATTCAGGTATCATTAAGTATAGGTAGTCCTAAAAGTTGCCATACATACATAATGAAAATGGGAAATTATAGCCAAATGTACCTTTGTTTACAAAATTTTCTTTTTCCTTTTTTTTTTTTTTTTTTTTTTTTTTGATAGAATCTCCTTTGTCAGCCTTGGTAGAGTGCTGTGGCATCGCTGCTCACAGCAACCTCAACTTCTTGGACTTAAGCAATTCTCTTACCTCAGCCTCCCAAGTAGTTCGGAAAGGCGCCCGCCATAACCCTGGCTATTTTTGTTGTTGTTGTAGTTGTCGTTGTTTGTCAGGCCCAGGCCGAGTTTGAGCCTGCCAGCCCCAGTGTGTGTGGCCAGCGCCATAGCCACTGAGCAATAGGTACCGAGCCCACAAAATATTCTTATAAAACTTTATAAAATATTTCTCTACATGTTGCTATATAAAGTATGTATAATAAAATATAACATATGAGTTTGTTTATTTTTTATATTTATGGCAACCTTTGGGACACCTTATTTATGCTGCTGGAATCTCTCTCACTGTGTCCATGTGTGAGAAAGGCCTGTTGCTAAGTGCAGAGCTTTCCTTTGCAATCTTTCAGCTTGGCTGCCTGGATGCCTTCCTTCTTTCCTCTTCTTTTTTTCTGAGAAAATGAATGGGGCATAATTTTATTTTGATTTTTTCAATGTAATAGTAAATGATACTCATGGGGAAAGTGACCACGAAACAGAAAGTAATTGAAATTACCATAGCATTGTAACAGTGGAAAAATTGAAAAAGACCTAAGGTCTTCATTTAATAGAGTATTTACTTTATACCAATTAAATGAATGAATTAGAACTATATGTAGTAAGGAGATAATTTGAAAGATAATATCTTGAGGGTAGGCTCGCCACTGTAGCGCAGTGGTTATGGCGTCAGCCACATATACCAAGGTTGGTTGGTTTGAACCCAGCCTGGGCCAGCTGAACAATAATGGCAACTGTAACAACAATAGTGAAAAAATAGCTGGGCATTGTGGCAGGTGCCTGTAGTCCCAGCTACTTGGGAGGCTGAGACAAGAGAATTGCTTAAGCCCAAGAGTTGGAGCTTGCTGTGAGCAGTGATGCCATGGCACTCTACCAAGGATGACATGGTGAGACTCTGTCTCCAAATATAAAAATATGCACCATAGATGTGGCCTGACCCATTACCCGAAATATATATATATTTTTGAGGGTATATACAGTATGATAATTTGTATTTACAGAGCAGTCATTTATGAAAAATTCTACAATGCACAAAACAATGCTTTATATCATTATTGGATTTTTTAAAAATACATTAATGGATATAGATATATAGGGGACTTTAACCAAATTTGCATATTTCTTTTTGGCAAAATGTTAAAATCAGTAGATGTGGACAGTATATCCACGGGCCTTTGGTATGTTATTCTCTGATTTCATTTTCTTTCTTTCTTCTCTTTCTTTCTTTTCTTTCTTTCTTCTTTCTCTTTCTCTTTCTCTTTCTCTTTTCTTTTTCTTTTTCTTTTTCTTTTCTTTCGACAAAGGGAGTCTCACTCTTTTGCCCCAGGTTAGAGTGCCATGGCATCAGCCTAGCTCATAGCAACCTCAAACTCTTGGGTTCAAGCTATCCTCTTGCCTCAGCTTCCCAAGTAGCTGGGTCTACAGGTGCCCACTACAATGCCAGGCTAATTTTTTCTTTTTCTTGTTTTTTTGAGGCAGAGTCTCACTCTGCCACCCTGAGGTTGAGTGCTGTGGCATTGTACCTCACAGCAATCTCAAAACTCTTTGGCTGAAGCAAACCTCACGCCTCAGCTTCCAAAGTAGCTGTGACTACAGGCATCTGCCACAATGCTCAGCTAATTTTCTATTTTTAGTAGAGATAGGGTCTTGCTCTTGCACAGGATTGTGTTGAACTCCCAGAGCTCAAGCAATCTGCCTGTGTCAGCCTCCCAGAGTGCTTAGATTGCAGGTGTGAGCCATCATCCCCAGCCTTAATTTTTGGTAATTTTAGTAAGTAAGGGAGTGGGTGTCTCTCTCTTGCTCAGGCTGGTTTTCAGCTCCTGAGTTCAAGGGATCCTCCACCATGGCCTCCCATAGTGCTAGGATTACAGGCGTGAGCCACCTTACCTGGCTGAGTTCTCTGATTTTCTCTTGGATTATTTTCATAATACAATGGAAAAAATAGTTTTAGCTTATTCTTACATAGCACTCTGAAGTGGGTGGCCAGATTCTGGGACTCTAGAGCTGTCACTCAGCAAGCACTAAGCAATTAGATGCACACCCTTGATGCCCATTGTTGGGGAGGAGTCATTCACTTGAGTAGAGGAGACTGAAGATTGAGCAATGAAATGAATTGTTGGAACTCCTGGCCTAGATGCCCCAGATGGGTTTTTCGAATGTGGATTATTTAGGAGACATTTCAGTTTTCAAGTCTGATTTGCCTTCTACTTTTTCTTTTCCTTGATTTTGAAAGGCTATATGTTTTCTTTTCCCTTGAAACCAACATGAGGGATACCAAGGAATTGGTCCCTGGTTTATTTGTATTTTCAATATTTGCTTTAAAAAACCTAAAAACATATTAAGGCCATAGTCAAATGCTGCTGACTGTCCTGCAAAATGGCTAAAAGAGTTCTGCGAATTGGTGAAGATGCGAAACAACTAGCAGACTCATATCCTGCTGGTGTGAGTGTAAATTGGTACGGCTTCTTTGGAAAATGATTTGCTATCCCAGTCTGACACATACATCTCCTAAGTTTCACTCCTAAATTTATACCTGGCAGAAATGTATACACCATTGGGCCAAATGGTATGTATACAAATGGCATTCGTGGCACTGTTCATAGTAGCCCCAGACTAGAAGCAACATGAAATGTCAGTCAACAGTAGATGTAAGGGTGGGGAATTGTACGAAGGAATGCTCCGTAGCAGGTTAGACGAGTGAACACAGCTGTGTTCACCAACATGGATGAATATACAAGCATCATTTCGAATAGAAGAAACTGATCCTAAAGGAAGGGTGTCTGTACTGTGATCCTATTTGAACACCACTCTTCTGTGGTGGTAGAATCCAGGATGGCATCTCCCTCTGGGAAGGAGTATGAGGAGCCTCCTGGGATGCTGGTCATGTTCTTTCTTGGCTTGGATGTTGGTGACATGAATGTGTTCACTTTGTGATAACTAAATCACTAAATTCACATACATTGTATGCTTTTCTGCAAGTGTGTTATATTTCCAGTGAAATGCTTTTAAAAATGTCTTCCTCGGTCAATGTATAAAATAGGAACAGTAAGCAATGAATCTTATCTTCATTTTTTGCTATACCTCTAGGGTTAGGGATCCTTACATAGAGGAAGACCTTCTAAATCATGAAATGAAAATCAGCATTGTGATAATTTTTCTTAAATGGGATTTTAGTAGAAGTCTATCTTGTTTTGAATCATCACATGAAGGGTAGTTAATGATATTTCATGGAACAATGTTGCTGAGATTTCATAATTTGGGCTAGAACTTGACAAGACAAGCTGCAGCTGACTGACTTTTCATTTTTTGAGCCAATTTGGATACAAATGGTTTGTTCCATGGCATTTTATATTAGATCTTCCTTTTCCTTCTTTTTGTCCACAGGAACTATTTTTTTCTTGATTTAATTACAAGGACCAATTTATGGTATATTGACTTGTCAATTATTAAATCTTCTGGAAAGAAAATACTTTTTATTTCATATTTGATTCCCAATCATCCAATAGCTTGTTTTGCTTTTTCTTTTATGTTTTTTCACTCCTTACGCAAATATGCTTTTTTAATATAAAAAAATAACAGGCTCAATTTTTTCTTACTGTGTTTGTGGTTTATTCAGTGCTGTTGGAACATTTGCTAGAGCCCTTGACTGCAGCAGTTCTGTGAGGCAGCCTAGTTTGCATATGAGTGCCGCTGCCGCTTCCCGGGACATCACCTTGGTAAGACACTCTTTGGAATTTTGGAATTATTTACTTTTGTACTCCTTTTCAATTATTAAGCCATTGTAGCAATACTGTAGACCTAGGGTCTTTCTTGCTATTAGCCCTATTGACTGCTAGATTGATTTGACTTGACTATAATTGGCTAACTGGGTTCCTGAGTCACTTGTCTAAACAGGGAAGAACCATTGTTCCTTGGAGCAGATGTGAAATGGCAAAACAATATTTTGTGGAGGACATGATTTACCTTACTGGTTGATGTATTTTTAATCTTTTTTTTTTTTTTTTTTTTTTTTAAAGACAAAATCTCATTCTGTTGCCCAGGCTAGAGTGCCATGGTGTTAAGCTAGCTCACAGTAACCTCAAAATCCTGGGTTTAGACTATCAGCCTATCTCAGCCATAGGTGGGACTACAGGCCCCACCATGATACCCAGCTAATTTTTCTATTTTTAATAGAGATGGGGGTATTGCTCTTGCTTAGGGTGGTCTCAAACTCCTGAGATCAAGCAACCCTCCTGACTCTGCTTCCCAGAATACAAGGATTACAGATGTAAGCCACTGTGCTCAGTTCCACACCTGCTTGTGCTAGCAAAATCCCTATCTCCCTACCTTGTGGTGTTCCTTTCAGGGGGTAGTGAGGACTGTGTTTGCTTATCTGTGGTGGTGGATATTATGAAAAGTATGCATTGGACATGCCTCCCCTTCCCTCTGTCAACTTTTTGCTAGTGCTGTGTATTTGATGTCTGGCCCAGATCAACTCTTCTTTCAGTGTGCAGCAGAGAAAGAAAAAGGTTGGGCACTCTGTGAATTAACTCTGTCCTGTGAGTAACGGAAAATTTGTGTTATGTCTTTGCATGTTCATGGTGAAACAGTCGCTCTGGCACAGTACTGTCATCTACTGTCATGCAACCCGCATCATGTTAATAGTATTACATTTTCCCACTAGGTGGACATTTTAGTATTACAGTTAGCTAAGGGCACTATAGTATAACCAAAGCAGCTCTAAAGCAGTCAGGGGCCACTTTGAGTGGTGGTTTTAAGACAAGAAAGTGCTGAGGCACCCAAGGAAGTGCATAACACTCCTCCCCCACAGCTCTGGGTACCTGCTTAATTTATTTTGGAATGATGTTACTGAACACTCAAGGCTAGCACAATGTTTCTTTTATGTGGTGGGAAACCTGCACTTTTCCCTCACCAGCTTGGGGAACATGGCATGACCTTTTCTATTCAGAAAATTAAGAAATTAGGCCGGGCATGGTGCTTCACTCCTGTAACCCAGCACTCTGGGAGGCCAAGGCGAGTGGATTACTTGAGCTCATGAGTTCAAGATCAGCCTGAGTAAGAGTGAGACCCCATCTCTACTAAAAATAGAAAAACTGAGGCAAGAGGATCGCTTGAGCCCAAGAGTTGGAGGTTGCTGTGAGCTATGATGGTGCCATGACACTCAACCAAGCGCCAGACTCTTTCTCAAGGAAAAAAAAAAAAAAGAAAGAAAATTAAGAAATTAGCTGGTTATTGTGGTGTGTATCTGTATTCCTAGCTACTTAGGAGGCTGAGGCAAGAGGATTACTTGAGCTCAAGAGTTTGAGGAGGAGTTTGTGATGATGTGATTGCAGCAAGGCTGTGCCTCAAATGAGTATTTTACTACAGCAGCAAGAGTATAGATCTATAGATGTCATGTTTATAAGAACTTCCCAGAACCCAGTGGAATCTAATTAACTACCTACTTTTATATAGTTTTCTCTCTTATTTTTTTATTTTTGAGATAGAGTTTCACTTTGTCACCCTTGGTAGAGTGCCATGACATCTTAGCAATTTCAAATTCTTGGGCTAAAGTGATTCTTATGCCTCAGCCTCCCAAGTAGCTGGGACAACAAGGCACCTGCCACAGTCCCTGAGTATTTTTAGGATTGAGGTCTTGCTCTAGCTCAGGCTGGTCTCAAACTTCTGAGCTTAAGCAATCCACCTGCTTCAGCCTTCCAGAATAAGTTTTTCCTTTTTAAAAAGATTTTTCCCCTAATTCTAATACTAATGTATGCTTATTATGAAAAACTGAAAAATAGTTACAGCAATAGTCTCCTTCCCATGCAAGCTTTGTTCTCAATACCCAGAGCAGATTGTTCTTACTATTTCATTGTTTCTACTTAGTGTTTTTGGTGCACTATAAACAATAGCAAATTACAGAGTAGTACAGAAGATAATGTAATATTCCACATAACGCCACCTAAAGAAAATGTTAATATTTTATTTCTTCAGATTTAAATACTTTTCCAACCATTAAAGCCAATGTTGAAGTCATTAATATTCTCCGTGGAGTTCTATTCTTCTTCACCTCTGCCTCCTGTCCAGAGACAGCTAATATAATAATGAATATAGTCTGTGTTTTTATAGTTCTCCTATGTATTTATGTATCCAGAAACAACATAAACATTGTTTTAAATATGCTTAACTTTACTGTGTAGCATTTGCCATTTGCCTATTACTGAGATCTAGCCATGTTAGTTAGTACTCCTAGGCTCAGCACCTGTAGCTCAGCGGCTAGGGTGCTGGCCACGTACGCCGGGGCTGGAGGGTTTGAACCCAGCCCCAGCCTGCCAAACAAGAATGACAATGACGACGATGACAACAACAACAACAAAAAATAGCCATGCATTGTGGTGGGCACTCGTAGTCCCAGCTACTTGGGAGGCTGAGGTAAGAGAATTGCTTAAACCCAAGAGTTTGAGATTGCTGTGAGCTGTGATGTCACAGCACTCTACCAAGGGCGACATAGTGAGACTCTGTCTCAAAACAAACAAACAAACAAAAAACAAGAATCCCTAGTTCATTCATTTCAACTGTTTTATAGTATTTGTAATACTCTTGCACATTAACACCACATTATTTGTATATTCTGTTACCAGTGAACATCTGCAGTGATTTTAAACAGTTTTCTTTTGCTAGTACCCATAACGCTGCACTGGAAATTCCAACATATGTTCCTTTGTGAGCATATGTGTGAGTTTTTTAGGGTATAACTGTAGTGGTAATACTCATTCATAGGGTAGGGCTCATTTAGAATTAGACTACACGTAGCCATATTTTTCTATATACTATAGTAGAAGTGTGTAGTCCCAGAAGCAGTTACTGAGGGTTCTCTTTTCTTCATTTCTTTACATTGTCCTCAACACTTGGTATTTTTAGACTTTTTAATGTTTGCCAGTCTGATGCTTTTTCATTTTAATTAATATTTTCCCAGTTACTTAGTGTGGTTGAGCATAAAGCATATTTTCATGTGTTTACTACCTCTTTAGGTTTTCTCTTCTTTGGATTTTAGATTGGCCTTTGTCCTTTGCTTGTATTATTCTTTTCTTTTCTTTCTTTTCTTTTTTTTTTTTTTTTTTTTTGATGAAAACATTTTTTTTTTTTTAGTAAGTCTTTTGTGCATAGATCAAAAAATACATTTATACCATTTTCAATGTGTTGATTATTTGTACAAATTGGAGTGCTTACATCATACTAATCAACATAGCTTTCAGTTCATTTACCCAATTATAGCATTAGGATATTTGTGTTCTACAGATGATACATCCAACTTGTACTTGCAGTGTGCTCCATGGGTGTGGTCCCCCTACTATCCCTCCCACCACCCTCCCTCCCCCTCCCCCCCTTCCCTCCCCTTCCCTCCTTCATGCTAGGCTAAAGTTGTGTTTCATTTTTCATATGCAAGTATGAGTGATTATAAATTGGTTTCACGGGAGTACTGAGTACATTGGATACTTTTTTTTTTGTATTATTATTTTCTTAAAATTTAGTTTTCTTCCTGGCTTAAAACAATAGAAATTTATTGTTTCACAGTTCTGGAGACCAAAAGTTCAAATTCAAAGTGTCAGCAGGACCTTGTTCCCTCTGAAACTTTCCGGGGTGGATCCTCCCCATGCTGTCTTTGGTGATTTGTTGGCATCTTGTGTTCATAGTGCTGCACAACTCTAGTCACTGTTTTACACGGTGTTTTCTCACATCCTATTTTTTTCTAGTAGCTTTTAAATTTTGTTCACATTTAAAATCTGAAAATCTATCTGGAATTTTGTGAGTAGAGTAAGGTAGGAATCCAATTTTTATATGTGTAATTGTTTCAACTCCTTATAATGAATTTGTTCTTCATGATTTGTAATGCCCTACTAGCATGTTGTAAGGCCCTTGATAATTAATTACTACTTAATTAATACTTAGGTCTGCTATTGGGCTTTTAATCTGTTCTCTGTATCGTTAATCTGTTTATTCCCCCTATGAGCACCATATTTTGATTGCTGAAAAGACAAGTCTCTTGAGAACTTTCTTTTTAACATGTCATTTAAAACAAGTTTTATACCCTTTCTCCTGCAATGTTTTCTTTAACTATATAAGGA
This sequence comes from Loris lydekkerianus, assembly GCA_963574355.1. Taxonomy (NCBI): domain Eukaryota; kingdom Metazoa; phylum Chordata; class Mammalia; order Primates; family Lorisidae; genus Loris; species Loris lydekkerianus. The sequence continues at coordinate 69,277 of CAUYPK010092962.1, read as the reverse complement.
AAACATTTATAGGAAGCTGGGAAATTTTTTCGTAATATTAGGTCACCTTCCTTTGTTTAGATCAGTGGTTCTCAACTTTCGTAATGCTGCGACCCTTTAATATAGTTCCTGTGGGTCTTGACTCAGAGGTTGGGAAGTGCTGGTTTAGATAAATTTATTTAACCAGTCCCTTTAGCACTGTTTTGAAGGGAGATAATGCTTCCCAGATTGAAACTCTGGACGTGGTCCTTGTTGTGGTAAGGACCAGATTCCCTCTGACCTGTCTGAGGAGTGAGAGTGGACAAGCATGCCCTGATATGGTACAGAGCTCTTGTATCAACTCAGGGTCTCACGCAGGGTCTCTGACTTCTGGAAGGTGGGCTGTTGGTTGGAGAGCACAGGTGTGGGCTGTTGGTTACCTGCTGCAACAACTCTCTGCTTCCCACTGCTGGGGAATGTGTGAGACAGCAAGTGAATTTCATTTGGAAGAGGGGCAGACTTAAAGATTGGCTATTTCTTTTGTGAGTGAAGGCTATTTACACAAAAAGAATTTTAAAAGGAAAAAAAAAAAAGAATTTTAAAGAGGGTACCAATATACCCTAATACATTTAAATACATTTTATGTGTATTTTCTATAATACTTGGCTATTGTGCTGCTTCTAGGGAAAATTTCCTCTATACCTTCTAGTGTTTTTATCTCTACTATTTGTTCCTAGTAGTGTTTAGTGATTTGGAAGTCACTTTTGTATCACATGTATTATTTTAAGTTATTTATTATTAACTATTTTTTTTAAGCAGCAGTTGTTTCAAAGGCTCAAGAAATCTTGATTTTTACTGAGAAGCTGTCTCTCCTCTACCAGGTTACCACCCATCTGCTTCAATCTTGTTAAAATGGCTTGGATTTAAATATCATTATTGTTGTCTTTCTTTGATTAGGTATCACTAAAGAAAATACTTTCGTCTGCAAATTTTCGTTAGATGCCTTGGTTTCTTATTCAGACTACTCTCAGTTCAGCTTTACTTAGACCAGCAGTTCTCAACTTGTGGATCACAACCCCTTTGGGGATTGAATGACCCTTTCACAGGGGTCGCCTAAATAATCCTGCATATCAGATATTTACATTACGATTCATAACAATAGCAAAATTACAGTTATGAAGTAGCAACAAAAATAATTTTATGTCACCACAACATGAGCAACTGTCTTAAAGGGTCACAGCATTAGGAAGGTTGAGAACCACTGACTTAGACTTTAAGATCCTGAGGCATTTCTGTGAATATGCGTGGGTATGGTTAAAATCAATTATTAATAATTTAAATATGCAAGATTTGCGGATTATTAAGTAGATTCAGTCTACTTAATTTACCAGATTTAGTAAATTCACATTGTTACATAATCATCACCACCATCCATCTCTAGAACTTTTTGTCTTCCCACATGGAAAACTCAATACCCATTAAACTCTAACTCCTCATTTCCCCTTGGTCCCCAGTATCTGGCAAATATCCTTCTACTTTCTCTGAGTTTGCCTACTCTGCATCACGTAAGTAGAACAAATGTCCTTTTGTCTGTGGCTTATTTTCACTTAGCATATCTTCAAGGTTTATTCATGTTGGACTTTGTGTCAGAATTTCCTTCCCTGTTAATGCTGAGTAATAGACCATTGTACGTATATACCATGTTTTATCTATCAGGAGACATTTGAATTGCTGCTATCTTTTGGCTATTGTGAATAATGCTGCTATGCACAAGGGTATACAAATGGATGTTTTTGATTCTTTAGTTTTCTTCCCTCTAGATTTTTAGCTTATATATGATTGATGTAGCTTTATGCAAGTTCCTTAACATGCTGATGTCTCAGTCTCCTCATCTACAGTGGGAACAGTAATAAAACATACTTGGTTTGCTCAGGAGGGTTATGAATGGAAAAGGAGGAAAGGCAGGAATAGAGGAAGGAACTCTGTGAGTTGCTGATGCATGCAACCAAGGATGGGAAGTTGGTGGGACTACAGTGGCTCCCCAGAACAGGGGCCGTTGGAGCATGCCTTGGGGCTCTTTCTTAGGCTCTTGGGTCCTGTGAGGGTCTTAGAGCTCTCTGCCATTGGCAGCCCAGTTTGGCTGGAAAACAGTTGCCTTACTCAGCAGTTTAGGTACCTTAATGTAAGGTGGTGTTCACAAACATTAGGATCCTTTGGCTTGTGTAGCCCCGTAGAGACCCTCTCATCACTGGAAGAGAAAGCAGGCAGCACCTCTGAGTCCTGAGCAAGACTTCTGGCCCCCCCTTTCCAGCCTTGAGAAGGTCTGCTTCTGAGTTCCCACGTGACATCAACTTGAGGATTAAATGAGATGAAACTGTAAAGTGTTTAGAGTAGCATCTGCCCCAGTGTCAGAGCTGAGTATTAGTTATTATTGTGGATGATGATGGTGCATTTGTCTTCTCTCACCCCAGTCTCGATTAAGTTTCATTTACTTATGATTTTATAGCTTTATTGATTGTCTGAAAGGAGTTTTATCCTGCCACATTTACTGTCATTTTAGCAGATTATCAAATTTGAATATGGTCATTAGTCTGTGATTAAGCATACTTTTTAATATTATTACAAGGAAGTCACTGTAATATTTAAAGTGGTTGAACAAAGGATGTTTCCTTTTAGATGATAATTTCCTTAAACCATGCTATACTTTTTACAGTATGGTTTTTCCCATCAAGAATGACGTAGACAAAACAATTTATTTTCTAGATTAAAGAAAGTTGATTTAATCAAAAATAATTTTATTTTTCAGGTATCAACTCTTTGTAATCATGTACTTCATTCTTTTCACTTGTGAGTTTCGGGGCTTTGTGAGTACTGGGAATTTGAGAATAGTTTAGAAGCCACAGCAGAAATCTCTTGATTAACACTTTTGGTATCAACTTATATTAGAATTTCAGCCTTCAAAATTAACATAAAGTTAATGGGAATTCATATAACTTAAACTCAATCTTACAAAACCTATATGATTTATGGGTACCATTTGTATTTCTAAGACTATAAAATCAGAATAAGTACTAATGGACTACCACTGCAGTAAAAAATACAAAACATGAAATTTTCTCTCCTGCTAAATGCATCGTGAAGGCAATAATCTACATCAGGCACACTTGTTTTTGTCTGATGATCTATTACAGATGAGCATAGAGACATTGTGAACTGTCATAAGATAATTGTGTGTTTCTTTTTATCCATCTTGTTCTTTGAAATCAAAGCTTTAATGAGTATCTTTTTTTTTTTCTCTCTTTTTGGTAAGTACAGTCTGTTAAGTTTGTCTCCTATGAATTTAATACTAATGTAGGAAGCAACATTAAAAGCACTGTAAATTTGAACTTGGAGGAGATCTGAAAAAAATTTTAACAACTTTGTCTAGGTTTATTGGTGAAGAGACTTAGATTTGCAAGTGTGTATTAACGAAGGCTTGTGGTTATAATTTCTTAAAAATTATCTTTGTAATTTGAGGTACTACTAAAATAGTACAAAGACTTCTTGAGTTCCCTTCATCCAGATTCCTCAGTTGTTACTATTTTACCACATACACTTTTTTTCTCTTGAAAATTGTAAGGCAAAATTATAACAAATTTAGCTTAAAAATCTAATTGGCTTCTATTTATTCTATCTGTAAAATAGAATGAGTATTCCAGTGAGCTGAGCAGAGGAGGTTGACCTTATAGACAGAAAAGGGATGAAAAAAAGCAGGAACAAGGTGTAGCTTCATTGTTTCAAAGTTACTTTTCTTATAGGGTTGGAAGGACTTCCTTATCATGCCTGCTGAGGCAAACTGGACCCTTTCCATTAGGTTGTTGTCAATTCCCTTTCAATTTTGATTGCAGTTACTTAGCACTGAGCACAAATGACTGCATGTTGGTCTGGTCTGTAGGGGCCTACTGTAGGACCTCAGCCCAAAATAATGTCATTTGGCTTAGTGCCATAGCTCATGCCTGTAATCCTAATATGGTGGGAGGCCAAGGCAGGAGGACCCCTTGAGCTCGGGAGTTGGAGACCACTCTGAGGAAGATCAAGACCCTGTTTTTACTAAAAATAGAAAAGTTGCCTGCGTGTCATGGTGGGGCTGTAGTCCCAGCTACTTGGAAGCTGAGGCAGGAGGATTGCTTGAGACCAGGAGTTTGAGGTTGCTATGAGGTGGGCTGACTCCATGGCATTCTAGGCTGGGGCAATAAAGTGAGATTCTATTGGGGGTGGGGTGGGAAATCACCCCAAAATAATGGCATCCCATAAATAATATATATTATAATTTCTGAATAATTAGAGAGTAAGTTTAAGAATGGAGGTCCATCTACTGCTAAATATTTGTGGGCATGTTTCCTAAAAACAAACAAACAAAAAAAAAAAACAAAAAAACAAGGCTATTCTCTTTTATAACCATAGCTCAATTGTCAGACTCAGGATGTTAACATTGCTATGGTACTATTATCTAATATAGAGGCTTTATTCAGATTTGCTGGTTGGCCCAATATTGTCCTTTATCGCAAAAGAAAATAATTTTTCTGGCCCATGATCTCTGTGTGAGTCACTTATGTACAACATTTGGTAGTTATTTATCCTTTAACCCCAAACAGTTCCTAAATCTATGATTGTCTTTCATGACTATGGCATTTTGAAAGAATGCAGGCCATTTATTTCATAGAATATTCTTCAATTTAGTTTGCAGTAATAATTTGATTTGTAATTAGAATGGGTTTTTTGGGGCGGTGCCTGTGGCTCAAAGGAGTAAGGTGCCAGCTCCATATGCTGGAGGTGGCCGGTTCAAACCCAGCCTGGGCCAAAAACTGCAAAAAAATTAAATAAATAAATAGAATAGAATAGAATAGGTTTTTTGTACACGAAGACCATTTGGTTGGTTATGTGAGTCTAGGAGGTTATACATTTCCCTGTAAGTTTCAAATTTATTAACATTAACTTTATGTGTGTATATATATATATATATATATATATTTTTTTTTTTTTTTTTTTTTTTTTTTTAAAGAGAGTCTCACTTTATCACCCTCAATAGAGTGCTGTGGCATCATAGCTCACAGGAACCTCCAACTCCTTGGCCTAGGCGATTCTCTTGCCTCAGTCTCCCGAGTAGCTGGGACTACAGGTGCCTGCAACAATGCCTGGCTATTTTTTGTTGCAGTTTGGCTGGGGCTGGTTTTGAACCCACTACCCTTGGTATATGGGGCTGGCATCCTACCCACTGAGCCACAGGTACCACCCAACTTTTTATACTTTTTACTTTTTTATACTTTTTAATTGAACAATTGTTACAAATAGCTTTTCTTTACTATTGTTATTTATACATACCATTTCTCATTTTTTTCTTGATAGTTTTGCCTAAGATTTCTTTCTCATTAGTTGTCTAAAAGAATGAGATTGAGGGCCATGCGTGGTGACTCACACCTGTAATCCTAGCACTCTGGGAGGCTGAGTTGGGTGGATTGCTTGAGTTCAAGAGTGAGACCCCTGTCTCTACTAAAAAAATAGAGAAACTAAGCAGGCTTTGTGTCAGGAGCCTGTGGTTCCAGCTCCTTGAGCAGCTGAGGTTGCTGTGAGCTATGATGGTATGGCACTCTACCCAGGCCAACAGAGTGAGACTCTGTCTCATAAAGAATGAGATTGAAATTTTTCTTTATTTTATGTTTTCTAGAGTACTTATTTACTCTGTATTTACTTTTCTTCTGATTTTTCCCTGTTTTTTTTTTTTTTTCCAGTTTTTGGCTGGGGCTGGGTTTGAACCCGCCACTTTGGGCATATATGGGGCTAGTGCCCTACTCCTTTGAGCCACAGGCGCCGCCCAGCTGATGTTCTTTTTCCAGCTTTTTATGACTTTTTTCTTTCATTCATCAGTTTTCATTTCTGCTCTTTTTATTTTATTTTATTTATTTATTTTTTGTGGAGACAGAGTCTCACTCAGTTGTCCTGGAGTTGAATGCCCTGGCATCATAGCTCACAGCAACCTCAAACTCTTGGGCTCAAGTGGTTCTCTTGAGTCATCCTCCTGACTAACTGGGACTATGGGGCACCCATCACAATGCCTGGCTATATTTTAAAGACGGGGTCTCACTCTTGGTCAGGCTGGATTCTGCTCTTTTTAATTACACATGTTTAAGATTGTAAATGGCCCTCTAATTACCTTCTTGGCTATAACTCTTACATTCTGCTATATATTATTTTCATTAACATTTTGTTCTAAGTGTTTTCTTATTTACCTTGTAAGTTTTAGTTCTACCTGTGAGTCAATTTCTAAGGATATGAAGTTCATATGCTTTTTTTTTTTTTCTGGAGACAGTCTCACTCTCTTGATTTAGGCTAGAGTGCCATGGCATCACTCTAGCTCAGAGCATCTTCAAACTTTTGGGCTCAAGCAATCCTCTAGCCCCAGCTTCCTGAGTAGCTGAGACTAAAGACACCTGCTACAATGCCCAGCTAATTTTTCTACTTTTTTTTTTTTTTTTTTTTTGAGACAGTCTGATTATGTTACCCTGGGTAGAGTGCCGTAGCATCACAGCTCACAGCAACCTCAAACTCTTGGGCTTAGGCAATTCTTTTTTTTTTTTTTTTCTTTTTTCATTTCTTTATTTTTTATTGTTGGGGATTCATTGAGGGTACAATACACCAGGTTACACTGATTGCATTTTTTAGGTAAAGTCCCTCTTACAATCGTGTCTTGCGCCCAAAAGGTATGGCACACACCAAAGCCCCACTCCCTTCCCTCCTTCCCTCTCTTTGCTCTTCCTTTCTGATTTCATTTCTTTTTTTTTTTTTTTAAGCAGGAACTCAACTTTATTGCATCAAGCAGCCGCTTATATAGAGCGTGGGGAAGGGGCGGGGAAAGAAGGTGGGGGATGAGGTGCGTGACAGGGTTGGGCCAATGGCATGGTACCACATTGGCTGTATCTAGGTAGAGGCAGTTTCAGGCCAGGCCTTGCTGAGTCATTGCTACGTAGAAGTAGCTCGATGGATCTACTTCTAGTCAGGCTCAGGAAGTTGCACTAGGCCTCAGGCACATGGCAGGGCCCAACAATTCCCTCTTTTGTTTTTTGTATGGCGGAAAAACATAGCCCCTGTCTAAGATTGGGCTTAGGCAATTCTCTTGCGTCAGCCTCCCAGATAGCTGGGACTATAGGTGCCTACCACACTTGGCTATTTTTTGGTTGCAGTTGTTTAGCTGGCCCAGGCTGGGTTCAAACCCGCCACCATCTGTGTATGTGGCTGGTGCCGTAATCACTGTGCTATAGGCACCAAGCCAATTTTTCTATTTTTAGTAGAAATGAGGTCTTGCTCACTCAGGCTGGTCTTGAATGCCTGAGGTCAAGGGATCCTGTTGCCTTGGACTCAAAGAAAACTGGGATTATAGGCGTGAGACATCACTCCCAGCCAATTACTTATTTTAACTGCCTTTGGTGTTGTGTTCAGAGAATGTGTATACCATTAATTCTTTTAATGTATTGAGATTTCCTTTATGACCTAGAACAGGATCCCTCTCAGTATTTTGCCCGCTTGGTCTTACTGACTCTGGCAGCATCAAAGTCTGATCCTTGCCATGTCAGCCTAATAAAAAGGAACCTTCTATTTGGCTCTGTTCCTCCTTGCTGCAGTCTAGAAAATAACATCAAAGTAGAGACCAAGGTCAAGTGTGGAAGCTAAACCTCTTTTTTTTTTTTTTTTTGAGACATAGTCTCACTATGTCACCCTGGGTAGAGTGCTGTGGCGTCACAGCTCACAGCAACCTCATACTCTTGGGCTTAAGCAATTCTCTTGCCTCAGCCTCCCAAGTAGCTGGGACTACAGATGCCTGCCACAATGCCTGGCTATTTTTGTTGTAGTTGTTATTGTTGTTTGGCAGGCCCGGGCTGGATTTGAGCCTGCCAGCTCCAGTGTATGTGGCTGGTGTCCTAGCCGCTGATCTACAGGCGCTGATCCTATACTTTCTTTTTTCTTTTTTTTTTTTTTTTAAGACAGAGTTACTATGTCACCCTCAGTAGAGTGCTGTGGTGTCACAGCTCACAGCGATCTCAAACTCTTGGGCTTAAGTGATTCTCTTGCCTCAGCCTCCCAAGTGGCTAGGACTACAGGTGTCCACCACAACACCCAGCTATTTTTTGTTGTTGTTGTTGCTTTTTTGTGTCATTGTCATTGTTGTTTGGCAGGCCTGGGCCGGGTTTGAACCTACCAACCCCAGTGTATGTGACCAGCACCCTAACTGCTGAGCTACAGGTGCCCAGCCAACCTCTCATACTGCCTTTCCAGAGATGATAGCCTCTCCTCACTATATTGGTTCTTTTCTGCTGTCTTCATATAGTGATTTTTATGTGTTTTTGTGGTTTGTGACTAGAATCACAACCAGGGAGAAAGAACTTGTAGTTCTGCTCATGGTAAGTTTAAAAATGACATCTAGGGCCACAGGGTCCCCATTACCTATTGTCCTCTTTAGCTTTCTTGAGCTAATAAACAAAAGGTATGAGTACATACAGGAATATGGCTCATGGTGTCATGTAGGTTAATCTGAGTGAATGACAACTTGTCTTAACTAATTTGTTGAAGATTAAGGGTTTTGTTTTGGGTATGTATTCAACAAAAATTGAGGTTGATTCATGAGAGTTTATATTCACCTTCTGATTGGAAAAAGCCACATGTTCATTAATTTTTAAATAAGTTTGATGTTCTGAATGGCATAAGTTGTACAGGAGGTATACATGTGAAGTTTGTATAAAGTTGTAGCAGCTGATTAGTACAGATTGTCACTGACTTATGATGGTTCCACTTAAAATTTTTTGACAGAGTTGATCAGAATATTCTGTATATTTTCAGCTTACGATCTTATAGTCAGCCTGCAGTGTGTCTATTGGAATGTATCCCATTGTAACTTAAGAAGAATCTGTAGTTTGTATTGAAAATAGTATGTTGTATCACTTAGCTGTTGTCATAATAATGTTGTATGTTGCAGGTTGGGTTCTCTAAGAACCAGATTCTTTTTTGAAACAATCTTGTTGATGATGCTGTGCTGCAGCATCATCATAGCTCACTGCATCCTCAAACTCCTGGGTTCAAGCCATACTCCTGCTCCAGCCCCTGGAGGAACTGCAAGTACAGGCACCTACCATCACACCCAGCTGATTTTCCTGTCTTTTGTGGAGTTAGGGTCTTGCTGCTTTCAAAGTAAAGGACTGAAGGATCTTCCTGCCTTGCCCCATAGAATGCTAGGATTACAGGTGTGAACCACCGCTCCCAGCTGTAAGAACCAGATTCTGATGGTGATTTTCATGCAGGAAGCTCATTAGGGAGAATCCTTGTTATCAACACCTGTACAGGAGAAGGGAAGGAAGTAGGAATGGTTAGTGGGAGAAGGTGGGCTATGATACTGTCTGAATGAATCCCCCAGTTGATTCAATGCAGTACATAGAGAGTCGTCCCGAATCAAAATGAAAGATCAGCCTTCAGGCCCCTGCATGATTTGGTGCAGGCTGTCTGATGGACTTTGGGTGATAAACCTTTGTTAAATTGAGATAACGCTATAGACAACCAACAGCTGAGGACTATCTGTGCATAGCGCTTTTGACCAACCACCAGGTGAATTAAGTTCATTATTCTCATAGAGAATAACACAATAGCCATTACATTGCCCCAAATTTCAGTGACTTATAACTACAGGCATTAATTTCTCATCCGAGGGTTGTCTTGGATTCTGCTGAACTGGTCTGGACTTATATAGGTTGCCAAGCTACAGATCTGTTTGTTTTTCATCTTCTCTGAACAAAAGTCAATAGCACAAGACAGCAAGGCCAGAATGTTCAAACACATGTCAAGGCTTGGTTATGTCATATGCCTTAACATCCTATTGGCCAACTAAGTCACATGGCCAAACCCAGCACCCCAGGGGTAGAACACTTTTCTGTGAAGGTCCAGAGGAGGGAGTGAATATTTGCCTAACAATAGTCCCATCCCATGTAGTGTGACTGTGTTTAATGAACCAAAGATGAGAATTCCACTGCCAAGATTTCCTTGTCAGTCTTTCTCCTAAAATATTTCTATTTGTCATCTCCATCTGTTATGAATAAGATGAAATGTGACAACACCTTCACTGCTTTTTGGCAGAGAGAACAACTTGTGCTGCTGGGTTCTTAGGATTTTTAAAATTTAGATTTGAATGGATTTTGCAGTGTGTATCTGTATCTTAATTGCAAAGATGCTATCTTTGCACAGTATTTATCTGGAGGGAAGACTTTTAAGTTTTTTTGTACTTAGTTTAAAAATTATTTTTCTTATTTTAAATTGAAATACACATGTAGTAATGTGTATAGAGTGCCCTATACTTTGTACACAGCTTATAATTTTTTATATGTGTGTATCTATGTAACTACAATCAAATCTACATGAAGAACATTCCCAGTGCTTCAGAAGCTTTCCTTAGTCCTCCTCCTCCTGAGGTAATCACTATTCTGATTCCTCTCACAATTGATTAGTTGTTTCTTTTGCAGAGAGAATGGGAAGCAAAAACTCCATTATTGGTGAAGGAAAGCACCCCCAGAAAAAGAAGAAAATTGAAAAATGTCATTGGGTGCCAAATATCAGGGTCCTGCCCCAGGAACAGGGTCTGCTAAAGCCTGTGGAACTGACGGCGACCAACTGAAGAAAAATAGAGTTAGAAACAACGGTAAAGAAAGAGACAAGAGACATAGAGTAGAATTAAAAGTGGGAGCTCAGGGATCCATTGCCCATTTGTGGGATTCTGGCAGTGGCATCGAGAGTTTGCTCCACTGTGCTTTTATTTAAGTCTATTTGCTCAGAGGGTAAGTTGAGGGAGGGAACAAAGATGCCAGCAGTTTCTCTGATTGAGCATATCAACTCCCATTATTATTATTATTAACCTTAAGGGTAGCCTAGAGAAATCTGAAACCTGAGCCTTGTATTGGGAGAGCCTCCCATTGAGATCATACACACAGATTTCTAGGGAGGTGTTAAACTCTGCTAATTCCCTGTGGAGTAAAATGTCACTGGTGTTAATCTCCTCTGAGGAATTGGTGGGAGGGAGGAATTTTCCTCCCATCACCACCACAGAGGATCTTCCTCTGCAATCAGGGATGTTAGTTCTTCTGCCCGTATCTCAGGGCTCGAGCTGCTACTCCCTTGATCTCTGCCCCAGGCAAATGCAAATTTCCACAGTGGGTATCTGCTTTGCCTGTTTTAGTAGGCAGGAGATGACCTAGTTAATGTATTTTTCTAGACCTTATTGTAGCCTCTTCTATGACCATTTTTTCCATACAGACCCAGCAGGGGTATTTGTAGGATATGTCCCCAACAGTCTAGAATTTCAGAAAAGGCAGAAAGCTTGCTAGCAATGGCTAGCTTAAATGTAAACTAGCTGACTTTTCTTTGTTCCAACTCACACAGCTTGCTTTTTAATTTTCCTCTTTTTCTGGGTTGCTTTCCTTTGCCAAGAATGGGGTCTTTTATCAGACTTGTCTTTTATCAGATTTTCAAGTTTTTATTATCTTACTGGTAAACCATAAATCATTGGTTATATGTCAAAGTACTGTGTCCTTTCTTAGCTTATTTCCTTTATTTAGCTACATTTTTAAATTGGATTTTATCTCTTCTGTTGTAAAAACCATTTCATGTTTTACTTAAACCTTTCAAGGGTGGGTTAGACTATGTATTAATAAAAGTCCATTGAAAAGAAACTTCTGTGTGTGTCAGAAAGATGGGAGTAATATAGACTTCTAGCTCATAGTGTGATCTGATTTCCTTTGTGAAGTTGATCGTCAATTTTAGCAGAACTATTTCACAGGAATTCTGTAATATACACACTTGATGGTATGTTTACTTTCTACAAATACTGATTGGTACTGTGCTCTCATCTGGGCTGCAGTATACAAGTGGGCTTTAGAGGTTTCATGTCTCCTGGTCAGCTGTAAGTCTAATCTATTCTTTACCATTTGGGGCACAATACAAGAGCTCTTCTTCCAAAAGTAAATGCTTCTGGCTTGGTGCCTGTAGCTCAGCAGCTATGGCACTGGCCACATATACCAGGGCTGGTGGATTCAAACCCAGCCCAGGCCTGCCAAACAACTACAACAAAAAAATAGCCAGGCATTGTGGCGGGCGTCTATAATCCTAGCTACTTGGGACACTGAGGCAAGAGAATTGCCTAGGCCCAGGAGTTGGAGGTTGCTGTGAGCTTTGATGCCACAGCACTCTACCAAGGACGATAAAGTGAGACTCTGTCTCTTAAAAAAAACAAAAACTGTTAATGGAAATAAGTTACTAGTTGAAGGGATTTCTAAGTGCTGTTGGTCTTTATTATCATTTTCATATATCACTTATTAAAAATCAGAAATTACAGTAGTCCTCCTTAACCACAGGGATGTGTTCCAAGACCCTTCAGTGAATGCCTGCAACTGCAGATGGTACCAAACCCTCCATATACTATGTTTCTTCCCATATACCACACAGACAATGAAGTTTATGAATTGGACACAGTAAGAGATTAACAGCAACAATATTTATAGAACAATGATAAAAATACCTTGTGATAAAAGTTACAGTATGGTGACTCTCTCTGTGTCTGTCTCAAAGTAGCTTATTGTACTTGATTCACCTGTTTATAAACTGCAGTTGGCAGTGAGTAACTGAAACCACATGAAAGCAAAATCAGGGACTAGTGTAGATGAATGCAATCAGAGATGATGTAAAAGTCTATAAAAGTATATACTATAGCCAAGCTGCAAGGTTTGTCTAGTAGTTTAGCTGTAGAGATTAACTAGTTCTGAAATTTGCAGAGTACAAGCAAAGAGTCACAATCAGTTCTAACAATTTTGCAACCCCCTCTGAGAAGAAAATCACTTAAAGGTGAAAGTTATTGTCTATGGTTATGACATATAACAAGAAAAGACTACACATGGTCAGTGGCCTGTGCTATGATTAAAACTAAGAAATTGACCATGAAATTTCTTGCTTTATTTTGTAGAATCCAATGGTTTATGTGTAATATTAAGCCTTGTTGAAGCAGTTTGGTACTGTCCCTAAACACATCTGTGTGTTCTGAATACTACTTTGGGCTCTATCAAAAAATTCATGTGTTTGCCTTTACTTAATATCTTAGTTAATTTCTCGCAGTGCATACATATTTTAAATGCATGCTTTTGCTGCTAATTTTTCATTAATAAATATTAGCTAATATTTGAGCTTATTTTATACCCTTGTACCAGTAGGGAATGTTCCACAGTCCCCTGGTAGACATTTAGGGATCACTTTTAAAAGTGAAAAACTCTGTTTATACAAATGAGTATGAAATGTTTTACTATTTAAAGATCTTTCACATGCATTCTCATTTGATCCTCACAACAACCTTATGAGGTAGGCAGCCCAGATACTCTTCTCATTTAGCAGAAGAGAAAAGTCAATCTCAGAGCAGTTAACTGATGTCCCCAATGTTCTACAGTTAGTAAATAATTTGTATTAATGTCAGTCTTCAGCCTAAAAATTCAGCACCAGTTTTCTCTTGTACGTACCTTACCTGCTTCACAGAAATACTGAAGATAAAGTGAATTCAAGGCTAGACAAATACTTTGGTGTAAGTACAAGTTGTACTTAACAAGTATAATTTTCCACGATATGTGGCTCATTTCCCTCCTCTCATCCCAGCTTTTGCATGAGCCCAGTTATATATTGCCTCAGTTCTATGCTCAGCAGGGAGCTGAGCAGGGAGAACAGTGTGATCCCGTTTGAGGTTACATAAATTGCAATCAGGGTTACTGCTGTTGTTCTGCCAATTGAAAAACAACACAGAAAGGCCAGTGAGCAATTAGGATCCACTAAAGCACGGAGCAAAACAAGGCCAGATTATCAGGTAACGTGGTTGCATAGAAGGGAAATCTGGTGTCAGAATTCAAACTGGTAGACATAGTTACCTAAGGCAAAGTAGTGGCAAAGACGAGTTATATTCTGCATTATATAAACAAGAGCAGATTCATGGTATCCCTGCAAAAGCATCTTGTGTCACACAGATCTCTCCAGCTGCCTACAGGGGGTATAAATAACAGTGTCATCTTCATTTTAAAGAATGACTGGATGGGTGGCGCCTGTGGCTCAAGGAGTAGGGCACCAGCCCCACATGCCGGAGGTGGCATGTTCAAACCCGCCGGCCCTGGCCAAAAACTGCAGCAATAACAAAAAAAGAATGACTGGATAAATAGATTTTTTTTTCAAGTTGAAAAAAAATGAAGAATGATTATACCTGTGCTCATATCCTGAACTAGCAAAGTGGCCCATGCTAAACTCCCTTAGACAAAATAAAACCAGTACCATAATTCCCAATCAGGCTAATAAACAGAATGCCTTTTTAGGTAAGGAATTTGATGTTTGTGTTTAGCTTTTTTCTTTTTTTTTTAGTTTACTTAGAATTCTTCTTGTTTAAGACCCGAAGAAAGTTATGTTGAGTTTTTATTGGTGATTCTAAGTATGTTTGTTTAGAACAGTTAAAGTGTGATAGGTGAATGTAACATACTAAAAGAGTTCTATATTATCTGTTCAGAAAAAATATAATATAAAAACAGTTTACATTATACAAAACCACTTTTCTGTGTCTTTTCCACTGTCACATTTCTGAGGTAGTTCACAATGAGCAATCTTTGCTTTCGGTTTCTCATTTTCTTCTATAATAGTTTCATATTTCTCTTTCTTTTCTGTGAATTCTAAGTGAAGCGGCTCTGTTTCTGGGTTTTCTGGAGCAGGAGCTCCTAAGTGATTTTTTAAAAAATCCAAACCACTACCAACACACACCGCAGTCCACTTGTCTAGCAGCCCAGACTTCTCACCTTGAGTTGACAGCTACTTTGTAATGGTCATAAGGACCGCTACAGTGGCTTAGCTGGTGCCGGAGACCTTGACTTGCGGGCTTGGAGCAGCATTTGCTCATGCCAAAAGCCAAATTCTTGAGAGATCTTTATTGCACAGAAGCAAAACGATCCCCATTTGTGATATTTAAAAAAAAATAGGAGGTATTTTGCGTAAAAGGTGTAAGACTTGATGTTCGTGTATTAGAAAATCTGGGTGGTGGGAGGGAATACAACAGAACTGGTTCTCACTTGGCCAAGGATTTGATTACTTTGCCAATCAAATCTTTATGATACTCATGAGCTTATCTGGGACTCAGGCAGAGTTGACGGTCCTCTTTAGCAGTTTTCCTGATGCACATTCCAGTGTATGTACGTGTTATGAACACATCCTCTCCAGTAGGAAGAAAAAAAAAAAAAAGAAGGATTTTGAAAACTGCAGAAGTCATGCAGTTTTGGAAACTAGTTTAATCATTGCTTTAATTGGATAAAATGCTTTTTAAATATGTTAGATAAAAGGTATTTTTATAAAAAGCTGATTATATGTCCTGATTGATCTATCTTTTCTCCTTTCATGTTATTCTTTAGATCACTCTTCTTTAAAATGTATTAATATACAAAGCCCACTCTGGGCTAGTTGTTCCAAGCAAAGCTGGTCATTTATTCTTTTTTTTTTTTTAAAGAGACAGAGTCTCACTTTATCGTCCTCGGTAGAGTGCCATTGCGTCACAGCTCACAGCAACCTCCAACTCCTAGGCTTAAGCGATTCTTTTGCCTCAGTCTCCCAAGTAGCTGGGACTATAGGCACCCACCCGAACACCCAGCTGTTTGTTGCAGTTTGGCCAGAGCCTGGCTCAAACCCGCCACTCTTGGTATATAGGGCCAGCGCTCTACCCACTGAAGCACAGGCACCGCCCTGGTCATTTATTCTTGGTGTTCCAAAATCCCAACCAAGTTAACCATATTTAACATGGATATGTACTTTGTTTTGTCTGTTCATTATGTGTATATAAATACTCTTTTGTCATAACCATCATACTCTTATTTTCTCTCTCATTCTTAGTATATACTCTTCTCTTAATCCAACCTAAAAATAATTTTTGTCCCTCTCTGATGCCTAATCTATTTGTTTTTTCTGGTTTAGGATGGCTATGCCTACCTTGCACAATAACGTGACTTGAATGTTTTTGACCAAAGGATGGTGAAATTTACTGGGTTGCCATTTTAATAATTTGAGGTCCTATAACAAATCTTTATGATTAGATTGTCATAACAAATGGATGCATTTAAAAAAAAAAAAAAAACACACATACCTTAACTGAGTCAGGAGGATTGCTTGAGCCAGGAGTTGGAAACTAGCCTTCGCAACATAGTGAGGCTTATCTCTACAGAAAATAGAAAAATTAGCCAGATGTGGGGGCATATGCTTGTAGTCCCAGGTAATAGGGAGGCTGAGGTAGGAAGACTGCCTTAGCCTAGGAGTTTGAAGTTGCAGTGAGCTATGATGACACCACTGCACTATATATAGCTTGGGAAACAGAAGAAGACTCTGTCTTAAAAATAAAAATATATACCTTAAAAAGTATAAGTAAACATTTTCTTAAAGAAATAACTGATATTTTAAATATTTAATAATCTGTTTAAATTTGTCTTAATTGTTTTATTTAAAAAATACTTCCTAAATATATTAAGTACATCATACATTTAGTATTTTTCTTCTAAAATAATCTAATACATTTTCATTTCTGGCTGATGTTTTATGTTCATTTTGTTTCCTTTCTTTAGTTTCATGCTATGGATACATTGTATAGACACAGCTATGATTTGAGCAGTGCCATCAGTGTCTTAGTACCACTTGGAGGACCTGTTTTATGCAGAGATGAAATGGAAGAATGGTCAGCTTCTGAAGCTAGTTTATTTGAAGAGGCACTGGAAAAATATGGCAAAGACTTCAATGATATACGTCAAGACTTTGTAAGTAGAAAATTGTGAATAAAATAAAATGTTGTAGAGGGTATATTTTACCTATTTTAGATATCTGATAAATCTTACAGTTTTTATTTAGCAAGCCCATGACTTGGTAATTTCTATCTGCTTACAAGAGAATGAAGGCTAGTCTTGTAAAGAGAGAAATTGTTAGTTGTTCTGGGGAGTAGTCCTTGTCTCCAACAACAACAAATAATTCCCTAGTTTAATGGAGATATAAGTGACAAATAAAAATTGCATATATTCGTTCACTTTATGCATTTTCTGTCTTTGACTTTTATCCTGCTTACTTTTTTTATTAAAAAAAAACAAAACAAAACAAAAACAAAAACCAATTTCCTGGCTCGGCACCCGTAGCTCAGCAGTTAGGGTGCCAATTATATACACCAAGGCTGGCAGGTTCGAACCCGGCCCAGGCCTGCTAAAAACAACAATGACAAACACAACAAAAAAATAGCCGGGCATTGTGGTAGGCACTTGTAGTCCCAGCTAGTTGGGAGGCTGAGGCAAGAGTATCGCTTAAGCCCAAGAGTTTGAGGTCGCTGTGAGCTGTGACGCCACAGCACTCTACCAAGGGTAACATAGGGAGACTCTGTCTCAAAAAAAAGGTTTTTCCCCAATGTACTCGAGGTATAATTAATAAAAAGTGATACATTCAAGGTGTACAATGTGATGATGTAAATATGCATTGTGAAATCATTACCACAATTAAATTAACACAGTCATTACCACACTTAGTTGTCCAATGAGTGTATGTGAGTATTGAGGACACTACTCTCCCAGTTTTAAATACTAGGTGATCTGTCTACTATATTTTGTACTTACTTTTTTCTTTGTATTTATGGGTTTGCTGTCTTTAGTTACGCTTCTGATCTCTTTGAAATCAGAGAAGTTTATAAATAGCTTTCTATGGGAGTCATCTTTTTTTTTAAGAGACAGTCTCACTTTATGGCCCTTGGTAGAGTGCTGTGGCATCACAGCTCACATCAACCTCCCACTCCTGGGCTTAGGCGATTCTCTTGCCTCAGCCTCCCGAGTAGCTGGGACTACAGGCACCTGCCACAATGGCCAGCTGTTTTTTTGTTGTTGTTGTTGTTACAGTTTGGCTGGGGCTGGGTTCAAACCCGTCACCCTCGGTATATGGGGCTGGTGCCCTACCCACTGAGCCACAGGCACCGCCCCATCTTTTGTTTTTTTAATGATGAAAAATAGAATTTTTATGGACTATTGTATATTTGATGTAAGCCAATATCCTGCTTTTTATGTTGTTGCATCTTTTGAGAATTATTTCTGGCACAAAATTATTACATATCAATATATGTTGATACATTAATTCCAAATATAGTAATTAAAGCTGTTAGTTTCACTAATATTTGTTCTTTTGGCAAAACTTCATTTATATCCAAATTGTTGTATGCCATGATTTCAATTTGTAGTATGTATAGCCGAGAATTTAAAATGCATTTGTGGTATTTAGCTTCAGATGATCCCAATAACATGACAGAAAAATGTTATTAATATAATAGAGCTGTGTCATTACATAGAAATTGTAAGAACCAAACCTCCTAAAGACAAAAATCTGTAGGTCTGATAAAAGAATAGAAGATATGAAACACTTTCCCCTGCACTGAGTGTGACACCCTCATTTCATGTTCTGTTGATGTTTATTGGACACCTATAACATGCCAGTCCCTCAGGTAGGCACTAGGCATACGACAGCAATTTAATGTGGTCTGCACTTCAGGGAATTAGTTCAGAGTCAAAATCAAGAGATTGAAAGAAAATATACCCACATAAAATAAGGATGTAATTATTTATGTCCATGGATGAACAAGTATTATGAGAGTATTGGGAAGAATTGTTTGTGCCAGTCAGATTGGGAGAGGTTTTGCAAAGTTAACTGACATTGTAGCTGGGTGTCTGATGTAAAGGGAGAAAACTGCAGTTTGCAAAGTATAAATTGAAGCATAGAACTGGCAGCCAGCATTTGTGGGTTCTTAACATAATACTGTAGACAACCATGAACACTAGGGTGGTACAATACTTTGGAAATAGAGGCTGACTTTGGTATGAGGTAAAATTACTGTACGAAAATGAGTATAGCAGGCTCTGTGCCTAGAGCTCAGTAGTTATGGCACTGGCCACATACATTGGGGGGGGTGGGTTCAAACCCAGCCTGGGCCTGCTAAACAACGACAACCACAACAATAACAATAATAATAACAACAAATAGCAGGGTGTTGTGGTGGGCACCTGTAGTCCCCAGCTACTTGAGAGGCTGAGATAAGAGAATCATATAAGCCCAAAAATTTGAGGTTGCCAGCCCGGCACCTGTGGCTCAAGCGGCTAAGGCCCCAGCCACATACATCTGAGCTGGTGGGTTCGAATCCAGCCTGGGCCCGCCAAACAACAATGACGGCTGCAACCAAAAAATAACTGGGCATTGTGGCAGGCTACGCCTGTAGTCCCAGCTACTTGGGAGGCAGAGGCAGGAGAATCACTTGAGCCCAGGAGTTGGAGGTTGCTGTGATCTACCCAGGATCTACCCTCTCTACCCAGGGTCAATTCTTATACATTTGTACCTAGGTTTGTCTTTTGTTCTACTCTTGCTTGTTTGAATAGAAAACTTACTGAAACTTCTCAGTACTAGGGAATGTGAAAAAAACAGACTTTTAGACTGAGCCTCCAAGCAATGACTCTGAAACTCACAGTTTAGAATGGGCCAAGTAAGGATACAACTGTCGTCACTATGATTCGAAATGTACCTGCTGAATTGGGACACTGCCATTCTACCTCTTGCTCCAAGATGCTCTGTCTCTGCTTTGATCCCAACCAGCAGAGTACTTTAGTACCAAATCTAGCTCTATTGCCAGTGTTTCTATGGTGGAACCTAAATTATGTCCAATATCTTAAACGCAAAGGGGTCCGAGAAATTTGAATTTTATTTTACTTTATTATTTATTTATTTATTTTGAGGTAGGGTCTCATCCCGTTGCCCAGGCTGGAGTGCAGTGGCATCATTATAACTCGGTGTCACCTCCAACTCCTGGGCTTAAGTGAATCCTTAGGCCTCAGCCTTTCAAGTAGCTGGAACTATAGGTGTGCACCATTAGACTAATTAAATTTTATTGTAGAGACAGGGTCTTGCTTATTGCCCTAGGTGGTATTGAACTCCTAGGTTTAAGCAATCCTCCCTCCGTGGCTTCCCAAAGTACTAGGATTTCAGGTGTGAGCCATCAAGCCTAGCTGAAACGTGGATTTTAACTCTGTAGACTGCTCCCTGGAACATTGGTAGTTGCTCATTAGTTGTACTTTGGAAATTGGAATTGGCCACCAGTGTCATAAAACATAATGTAAACAAGGTAGAATGTCAGGATGTTTACTACGCAAAGGGTTTTGTGTTTTTTTGTAGTGCGGGGTATTTTTAAATTTATTATCCCTCTCTTTCCCCCCTTGTAAAAGTAATATAAATCTAGTAGATGACAAAATATTGTGACATGGATTTTTAAGAAGTGTTCTATTAGGAATTATCTGGTAGTATACATAACAAAAATGGTCTTAGACTTCCTCTTTTCCAACGCTTGACCTTTACCTGAGAACTGAGCAACTGTGTCAGAATCGCCAGTTTATAAAGTTCTGTCATCTCACTACCCCCAAATAATAATTATTTTCTACTTATAACATGCTGGTTTTCTCATGTAAATGTAAATAGTGAGTTTGTATATATAAAAACATGTTGAGTACATATTCAGATACATAGATTTTTTTATGCTTAGTATTTAGTGATTATGTTATTAATTTTAATTCAACTTATTTTAATGTTTATACACAGTAAAATTCACTTGTATAGTTCTATATGTTTTTATAAATGCATACTTGTGTAACCATCATCACTATCAAGATACTGTCCATTATCATCATCCCCCCCCAGGCCTCCCTCTTTATAGTTAATCCCTGCCCCAGCCCTAACCCCTAGCAACCACTGACTTATTCTCCATGCTTATGGTTTTGTCTTTTTCTGAATGCTGTGCAAGTAGTATCTTAAGTAATGTATAACCTTTTACTTTTTGGCTTCTTTTTCATAATACGTAGTATAATGTGTTTGGTACTCATTAATGTTGCATGTGTTGGTAGTTAGTTTTCATTACTTAGTAGTATTTCATTATGTGAATGTACCACAGTTTGTTTATTCATTTACTTATTGAAGAGTATTTAAGTTGCATCTAGTTTTTGATGAGTGTGGAGAATGTTGCTATAAACATTTATATTCTGTTTTTAGTGTGAATTAAAGTTTTTCTTATGTCTGTGTAACTTTTAAGAAACTGTGTTAGCTTTGTAACATTTGTGTGGCTAAGCTGAACTACCTTTTCCAAAATTGCTTTCCCATTAGGGTGGACCACAAGAAACATCCTCGTGCAGGATTTAGAGAGCAGAAATGAAGCAGTAGGCAATTTTTGCAGCTCATACATGTTCTCACCTTCTTGGCATGAGGCAGTAGTCAGTAGTAGGACTACAATGGCTCCATCTTCTGCAGGATCCTCCTTGGCTTCTCTGACTTCAGGGCAAGGGGTTTAAGTGTATGTGTGTGCGTGGGTCTGTTTCACATCGTGAAGAAAGGCCGTGGCATCCACAGGACCCTGTACCGTCAGGTCAAAGGCAGTAATTCCTGATAAGGGGTTTTCTTGTTCCTGTGGGCTTTAAATTGTTCTGGCTCTCCCACTTTACATCCAGCCTCCCTTCCTGCTCACTTTGTGCATTCTAAACTCTGGTATTAGATACAAAAAGACAGTCTTACAGAGACTGTTTAATTAGCTTCTGGAATTACATGAGGTTAACTCCTTGTAACAAATTTTTTATTAAAAATATTAAAAAGGTGGTGCCTGTAGCTCAGTGGCACATACACCCAGGCTGGCCGATTTGAACCCAGCCCAAGCCAGCTAAATAACAATGACAACCGCAAAACAACAACAACAAAAAGATAAAAAGTAAGTAAATTATTATGTCTTAATGGTCTTGTTTCTCTGATTGAATCCTGACTGATAAACTTTTTCAAAGTGGCTGTGCCACTTTGCATTCCACCTAGCAAAATATGATTTATTTCAGTTGCTCTGAACCCTTACTAGCACTTGTTTTTGTCATTTTTTAAAAGCCATTCGAATAGGTTTATAATAACATCTTGTTGTTTTAATTTGCATTTTCCCAAAGACTAATGACGTTGAGCTGCTTTTCATGCGCTTCATTGTCATCCTGTGTCTTTGATGTGAAAGATGTTGTTCATTTAAAAATTGGGTTATTTACTTATTGTTGATTTGAAAGTTCTTTATATATTTTGGATTCAAGGGGTTTTTTTTTGTTTTTTTGGTCACATTTTCTTCCCTGGTACAGTATTTATTTTGTATTCTGCTGCCTTGTTAATCTTATGCAGTAGTTGTATTAATAGTAGCTTATTATTATTATTATTTTTGTAGCTCCTTTGAGACTTATCTACATAGATATTCATGTTATCTGCAAATAAAGACAGCTTTTTTATTTCCCTTCAGTGTGCCTCTTTATTTCTTTTTCTTGCCTTATACCACTGGCTGAGGTCGCCTGTATAGTGTTGATAACAACTGGTAAGACAACAACCTTTCCTTGTTCCTGATCTTAGGAGGAAATCATTCATTCTTTTATTTATTCTTTCATTTATGTGTGAGTTCAGCTGTAGGGTTTTTTGAGTATACCTTTTATTGACTTGAGCAAATTTCCTCTGTTTTCATTTTCTGAGAATTTTTGTCATGAATGGATTTTGAAATTTTCAGGATGTGTTTATATATCAATTGCAATCTTAGGGTTTTTCTTTTTTGTCTCTTGATATGGTGAATTACATTGATTAACTTCTTTATTGTTGAACCAACCTGAGTTTCTTTTTGTCTATTCTGCTTGGTCATGAAGTTTATTTTAATACAGTGCTAGATTTGATTTGTCAGTATTTTGTTAAGGATTTTTGCTTTACTTATTTTCTTAAATTGACATAAATTATATAGATATGCATATGTCTTAATGAGGAATACTGACCTTTAGCTTTCTTGTAATATATTTGGTTTTATTTCAGATCAATGCTGGCTTCTTAGAATAAGGTGGGAATTATTCCCTTATGTTGTGTTTTCTGAACTGTGTAGACTTATTATTTCTTAAATGTTTGGTAGAATTCACTAATGAACTCATCTCTCTTTTGCTGGAAGGTTTTAAAAACTGTGAAATCATTTTATTTAACAGAAACATATTTTATATTTGTACCTTTTACTGAGTAAAGTTTGGTAGTTTGTGTCTTTCAAGGATTTGTTCATTTTATCTTTAGTTGTCTCCCTTATTATTATAAAGTTCTTCATAATATGAGTTTATAATCTTCTCACTTTATCTATTTAAGGTCTGTGGAGTGAATCTGTGGTTTTTCTGCACTCTCTCAGTTCTGATACTGGCACTTATGTCTTTTTTTTTTTTTTTTTTTTTTCCTTGATCAGTCTGGTGAGGAGTTATCAATTTTATTGAACTTTGCCGTGAACAAGCTTTTGGTTGGATTGACTTTTCTTTATTTTCTGTTGCACTGATTTCTGCTTATGTCTTTGTTATTTCCTCTCTTCCCATTACTTTAGACTTAATTGCTTTTTCTTTTCCTACTGCTTTTTTTAAGATTGAAGCCTACATCATTTATTTGAAACTTTTCTTTCATTGGAAGCATTTATTGGTAGTAAAGCTGACAATAAATTCCTCTTTATTTGAAAAACCTTATTGATTCCTTTAAAAAGATATTACATTTTTTTATAGAATCCCCCTTTTTCTTTTCCACTGCAGTACCCTTAAGATGTCTCTCTATCTGTTTTATTTCAAAATATTCTTCCTTCTTCCTCCTTCCTCCCTCCCTATTTTCCTCCTTCCCTTCCTTTATTTTTGTAGAGGCAGGGTCTTGTTATGTTGCCCAGGCTGGTTTTGACTTCCTAGCCTCAACATCTCACATTCTGGGATTGTGAAGTGTGAACCATTATGCCCAGCTCTTAAATATTTTGTTGTTGTTGCAGATTTTGGCCAAGGCTGGGTTTGAACCTGCCACCCTTGGTATATGGGGTCATTGCCTTACCCACTGAGCCACAAGCGCCACCCTGAGCTCTTAAATATTTTTCATTCTCTCTTCTCTACTTGTAGGACTCCCAATTACATATTTTTACATTATTTACTATTTCTCCCCAGTTAATAGGTGCTCTTTTTGTTTTCACTCATATTTTTGTAGTTTTATGTATTTATGTATTTATTTATTTATTTACTCTGTCACCCTGGGTAGAGTGCTGTAGTGTCATTGCTCACAGCAACCTTAAACTCCTGGGCTTAAGTGATCCTCTTGCCTCAGCCTCTGGAGTAGCTGGGACTATAGGTGCCTGCCACAATGCCTGGCTAATTTTTCTATTGTTGGTGTAGATGGGGTCTCCTGGGCGCTCCCTCTCCCTCTCCCTCTCGCTCAGGCTGGTCTTGAATTCCTGAGCTCAGGCAATCCTCCCACCTTGGCCCCCCAGGGAGCTAGGATTACAAGCATGAGCCACAGAGCCTGGCCTATTTATTTAGTTTGAGACATAATCTCACTCTGTTGCCCTGGGTAGAGTGCTGTGGCATCAGAGCTCCCAGCAACTTCAAACTCCTCTGTTTTTTGTTTGTTTTTTTTTTTTTGTTTGTTTTTGTTGTTGTTGTTGTTGGTTTGTTTTTTAATTAAATCAGAGCTGTGTACATTAATGTGATCATGGGCCACCATAAACTCCTGGGTTTGAGTGATCTTTTTGCCTCAGCCTCCCTAGGAGTTGAGCCTGCAAGTGCCCGCTGCGACACTCTGCTAGTTTTTCTATTTTTTAGTAGAATTGGGGTTTCACTCTTGCTCAGACTGGTTTCAAACTCCTGAGCTCAGGAAATCTATCTGTCGTGACCTCCCAGTGTGATCGTTCATATTTTAGTTTGTACAATCCTCTAGCATACTAATTCTTGACCAGTATAATGATAAATGCTTCAAAGGAATTCTTCAAATATGATGTCATGTTTTTCTTTTCATATATATGTTATATATAAATATGATTTGTATTTTGTTTTGTAGTTGTTGTTTGTATGTGGTTGGCGCCCTAGTCACTGAGCTATGGGTGCTGAGCCAAATCTTTTTTTTTTTTTTTTTTTTTTTATAGACAGAGACTCACAACATTTCCCTTGGTAGAGTGCTGTGGCATCACACAGCTCACAGTAACCTCCAATTCCTGGGCTAAGGTGATTCTCCTGCCCCAGCCCCCCGAGTAGCTGGGACCACAGGTGCCCACCACAATGCCCGGTCATATTTTTTTTGTTGCAGTTTGGCCAGGGCTGGGCTTGAACCTGCCACTAAGCCACAGTCACTTCCCATGATTTTTATTTTTTAAGAATTGAGATAAGTGGGCACAGTGTGGTGGCTCATGCCTGTAATTGTAGCAATCTGGGAGGCTGAGGCAGGTGGATTGCTTGAGCTCAGGAGTTCAAAACCAGCCTGAGCAAGAGCAAGACCCTGTGTTTACTAAAAATAGAAATATTAGATGGGTATGGTGGCACACACTTGTAGTCTTAGCTACTTGGGAGGCTGAGGCAAGGGGATTGCTCAAGCCCAAGAGTTTGAGGTTTCTGTAAGCTATGATAACACAGCATTCTACCCAGTGCAACAGAGTAAGACTCTGTCTCAAAATAAATAAATAAATAAATAAATAATGATGTCTTGCTGTGTTGCCCAAGCTAGAGTAGAGCAGTTATTCATAGTTGCAGTCATAGTGCACTATAGCCTTGAACTCCTGGGCTCAGGCAATCCTCCTGTCAGCCTCTAGAGTATTTGCCATAGTGCCTGGTTTTAACGTTTATATTTTGTGCTTTTTAATCTCTGTTGAAATTCTCCATCTTATTCATGCGTGCTATCTACCTTTTTAGCTACCTCCTTAATATATTAATTATAGTTATTTTAAAGTTATTTCTAATATTTGGGGTCATATTGAGGTCTCAGTCTGTTGACTACTTTATTTTTATTTTATTTTATTTATTTATTTTGTGAGACAGTTTCACTCTGTTGCCCAGGGTAGAGTGCTGAGGCGTTAATCGTAAGCTCACAGCAACATCAGACTCTTGGGTTCAGTGATCCTTCTGCCTCAACTTCCTGAGTGGCTGGGACTACAGGTGCCTGCCATAATGCCTGGCTAGTTATTCTATTTTCAGTAGAGATGGGGTTGGGGTGGGATGCTGTCACTCTTGCTCAGGCTAGTCTGAAACTCCTGAGCTTACACAATCTTTCTGCCTTAGCCCCCCAGAGTGGTAGGATTACAGGCATGAGCTACCATGTCTAGCCTGTGGACTACTTTATTTCAAATAATATATGAGACATTTATTTTCTTACTTTTTCATATGTCTTTTGATTTTGATCAAGTGTAGAATACTTGTGTAAAAAACAGACTGAGTTAAATAGTACTTATATTAAACAACGAGCATGTTATATCTCTTTTTAAGCCAGTGGTTCTCAACCTTCCTAATGCTGCGACCCTTTAATACTATAGTGCCTGTTGGTTGTGACCCATAGTTTGAGAACCGCTGTTTAAGCCATTAGTGTGGGGGTTTGAGTCCCTCTAGACATTAAGTTCTGCCAGGTTGGATTTTATTGTTCTAGTTATCTTGTAGGAATGCCTAAAATTTCATGTGTTGCCTTGACATTTTGAGCCTGCTGGGGGCTCCAGAATCTGTGGGTTGACAGATACGCCCTGCACCCAGTAGGAAAGTTCCCCTACCTGATTAGTTCCCTGAGCACCCCATCCAATCCATAGCCTAATGAGTTTCACTTCCCTGCCAGCCTGCAGAATTATTTAAACAAGCCACCCACATCCTCCAGTGAGAATCTTCTGCAGGAACAAAGGAACACCTTACTTTCTTGTTGCTTCTAAGCCTCACATCTATCTGTACCTCTATTGCTGGCTCACTCTGTTCCCTGTGGCCTGCTGGTGGTCTGTATCTTCTTCTGAGCTGTGAGTTTATGTCACTAGTAAACTGTTATCATTCTCATCTGTTTGGTCCCATGTGCTGTGTCTATCCATCATGACTGGGTGGCTAATTCTCACCAATAGGATGAATAGGAGGTGATCTGAACAACCTCAGACTTCAAATTCTTACATATACTTAATGTGGGTCCTGGAATGTTGAAGGCGCGCTCCCTACCCCCCACCCCACCCCGTGTTCCTATCCCAACCTCAGCAGCCCTTGCACTACAGAGAGCCTGTGTTAAGAGTTCTTGGCTCCAGAACTATTCACAGCCTCCTAGCTTTACTCCAGCAAATAGATGTCTTGTGTACCATCCTTTCTATCTCTGCTTAATTCAGTTCTGAATTTTGGTCTTAAACACATGCATCTGATTGGCAGAGATAAATCACAAGGGACTTTAGAAATATAATGTTTGGCTTTCTGGCTGTTGTAGTATGGGAAAGTGAACTAGATACAAGGAAAGGATAATGAGCAGGCCCATAATTGAAGACAACAGAATCCATTTCGCTGAATTAGTTTAAACAGAATGAAATTTATTACAGGGTGTTAGAAGGCTGTTGGGTCCTCCAGGAGGGCCAGGAATCCAGGTTTAGATGCTTCACAGCCAGAAGTAGTGATGCCAAGAACTCAGCCTGCCCCTGCAATGGCACCATTCTAGCAGAAAGCCCACTACAGCATCTGCTGCCTCCATCACCATTCTTGCTTAGTTCTTGCTCCACCTTGATCTTGTCAATCCTTCCGTGCATACCTAGAGTCTATTCTTAGAACATTGTTCTTGGTCTAACCAATTTTATATTGGCCAGAGTGCTTTTGATTACAGTTGAAATAAACAATCTCTCCTTCCACTCAAAGTGGTGAACCAGATGTTCATCTTAATGTTCTGCCCTCTCAAAGGATCTCCTTCTTCAGTGGCGCTTCAGAGCCACTCCTGCATAGGACCGAATTGCTAGAACAGTATCATTCTAGTTGCTGTCACCATAGCAGGCAAAGTCATCTGCGACATTCAGATTTTTACCTCATCAGTGGATGTATCAGGGAACTTTCAAAAGTTCAAAGAACTCTTCTGAAGCCAAAAATGAAAATTGAGAGAGAAATTATACTGCATCAGGGTAGACATGCTGGGACATGTAACTTGTGCCTTCATGACCTACCACTTCTCCTTGATAAGAGAGTCCTGGTGTTAGACATAGCCGATTAGGACTGTGGATATGATAAAATATGGCTCACGATGAAACTCATGTTACTCAGTCACTTTGCTCCCCTTTCTCAGGTTTCCCAGTAAATGCATGCTGGGGCCTAATTCTCAAAAGAAGGATAATTGATAGGAGCTCTGAGCTTGCCTAAGAACCCTAGGAGACCATGCCGTGACTATCCTATGAGGTCTTATTGAAGGCTGTTTACACTATCTTTGAGACACTTGCATCTCCATTAGATGAACACATTGGATTTGAGAAAACTTTGGCATCAGTTGCAATTCAGATGCCAGTGCTTTGGATCTGGTCCTGTAAAGAGCCCGCATTTGTAACTACTGTTGAAGTTGCTACCCAGTTAAGCTTAAAATGATTCCTTTTCTCTAAGGTCTATCTGTTTTCTCTTTAGACCAAATAAGTGTGAGTTAAATGGGGAGTTGACAGGAATGACGTGGATGTTGTTCATGTGGGTCACAGGCACATCCCAGAGCTGTAGTAGAGTCTGGACTGTACCATTTTAGCTCTGTAATCCTTACCATTCTTCAGGCCACGCTAGATGGGAGTCAGAGTGAAGGTTGTGACAACTAAGAGATTATGTTGTCAGTCATTCATGCATCATCAAGTTTGATCTGCCCTCATTTGCATCTTGGGTCACTTAGGCTCCCCCTTTGTGGAGGGGGGTATATTCTCTGGTTGTTAATCTCGTAAGTAGGAGCTTATTCAGCCTTTTGTGCATATTTATGGAAAACAGCAAAAGTAAGCTGTTTTTCTAATAGGAAAGCTTACTTGGCTTTATTCTTTTTCAGAGATTTAGGTTTTTATTCATTTTATTTATAACAAAATAGGTCAACAAAGAGTAGTTTTGACAAGAATAAAAACCATGCCAGAGACCAAATGACACCCAATGATAGTTGACATCTCTGGAAGTTAAAGTAACTCAGGCTAAGGCTGCTTAAATATAATTTCTAAAATTGCGCTGCAGCCCCCCATCTGTAACTTGAGATCTTTTCTGAGTAAATCATAATGTTATCAATCATAATGTTTATAATTTTTAGGAAAAGTAGGCAATGAGAAATGGGATATATTGTATTAGTGTAACTTACTGTACCTTGTCTGGGGTACCTTTTGCTAAGAATTAATTTCAGTTTTCTCCAACATCTCTTCTAGAATGAATTTTCCATGTGGATATTTACTTTATTATTTTTTAAAAGTAGTGTTAAAGGATAACATTTTCTATAGTAGCATGTTTTATTATCATGCATTACATGTTAACATATAGTATATGTCATGTTAATATTCTTCAGCTCCCTTGGAAATCACTGACTAGCATCATTGAATATTATTACATGTGGAAAACTACTGACAGATATGTGCAGCAGGTAATGTTTTCATAATACTACAAATATGATTGCATTAAGGTAAACTTTACATTTTTAATATTTCTTAGTGTACTAATTTTAAATTTGCTTTGTTTTCTTTACCTTCTCTATACTGTTTTAACTACAAGACTTCATATCTTTAGGTTATTATTTTAGTCTTAGTATTTTCTTAAATTCATTATGATAAATATTTTAGAAAGATAATAAGGAAAGATACCACTAGAGAGACATTATTTTCCTTTTATGTGACCAGTGTTTCATCTCTTTATTAGTGTAGTTGATGGATATTACCAAAGATGTGATGCTAGCATGAACCTCTTGAACAAGTTGTTTTTATAAAGGATTGAAAATTTAGACCAATACCATCAACTATATAATTTGAGATATTTTTAGAAATCTTCTTAAACTTTCTTACATAACATTAGTGTGAATATGTTTCCTAAGTCTTTGAGCTTAACTGTAGTAGTTAGTCTTACTAGTTTGGTATTTTGGTGCTCTACATAAGCTTTTTCTAAATTATTTCTAAAACTAAGAAATGATTTAATTTTTGAATCCTCCTCAAATTGTCTAAATTCAGTTAACTCTGTCACTTATTTGGAATAATAATACTACCTTTGGGGAAAAGAACATTTTCTTGAAATTACCTTAGTTATTTTGTTTTATGTTCTTATGGTCAGAACTATAAAGAAAGCAAATAAATATATTTAATGCAGACATTATTTTTTCTAACTCTGTATGTTGCACAGTGCCAAGTGTTAGATGCTGTAAAAATACTGTAGTGAGTTTTTGAGATAATGAAGTAGTAAATAGATACTCATGGCTTGTTGAAAAATTTTCTCCAACATTTCTTCTACATAGTATAGAGGTCAAAAAGTGCTTATTTCAAGTAACTTAGGTAGGTTTCCATATAGATTGGAAACCTATGTTGAGTCAAAAAAGAGTCTCTAAAGATGGTAGAGATGATAGCATTGAGGATGCTTGAGAATTTGATAATATTCTTTCTAAAAATTCCAGTTCTGAAAGTTTCAAGTTGTCCCCCTAAGTCAGGGGTCCTCAAACTGCGGCCTGTGGGCCACATGAGGCAGTGTAATTGTATTTGTTCCCGTTTTGTTTTTTTACTTCAAAATAAGATATGTGCAGTGTGCATAGGAATTTGTTCATAGTTTTTTTTTTTTAACCTGTAGTCTGGCCATCCAACAGTCTGAGGGACAGTGAACTGGCCCTCTGTTTAAAAAGTTTGAGGACACCTGCTAGGTGTTTTTGTTTTCTCCTCATTGAGAAAATGGAAGACAGTCTTATATTCTACTTTGTCTTATTTTTGGACATTGACCATATGTCATTTTCTTTCTCTGTTTGCCTTTGTTATTGTGCTGATCAGCGTCTAGTTTTAGTTGTATAATCACCTTCCCATTCCTTTCTCTACATTTGGCTCATAACTGGTTCCAGTGAAATTTTAGGAGTTCAGCTAAGATTTATACTTTATTTAATATCTCCCAGTGTTTCAGGATAATTTAAGCCCAGTATTTAAGGCTTAATTCTACTTGGGATAGCTACTGTATTTCTATTGCATGGATTTTGGTAACAAATCATCTTTGAATATTTTTCTAAATGCAAAGGTTATACAGTTTTTTTCTTCCATAAAGGCAATTAAGAAATAAGGAGAAGCTAAATTAGAAAAGTAAAAATGGTTACTTTAAAAGTTTTATTCACTCATGAAGGAATGGGAAATGAAGTTGCTCATTTCTGTATTTTTTTGAATCTGTGTCTAAAATGTTATTAATACTTATGTGTATATGCCATAGTGACTTTTTTTAGGTGTTACTGCAGTTTAAGAATATGTACTGCAGTTTAAGAAAAATTTGTCTAGAGATGGCAGTTTTTGAATTATACATTAATATTTATTGTGAATTTTTTTAAGACAATGAAGTGGTAATAATTATTAGGCATTGCATGTAAAATATTCTGTCCATCTTTTGAATTAGAAACGTCTAAAAGCAGCAGAAGCTGAGAGTAAACTCAAACAAGTGTATATCCCAACTTAGTAAGTAACTGAGATCTTTAAAACTATTTGTCATAGTCTTAATTCTGTTATTTACAAGCATCTTTTTTTGTTTGTTTCAGACAAATTTGTATTTCTTCATCTTTCTTCTTTTACAAAGCACAACACTTGCTTTCTATTGTACCACTGCAATGATTTTTTTTTTTTTTTTTTTTTTTTTTTTTAAGAAAGAAAAAGGGGGGGCAGGCATTGTGTAATCCTAGCACTTTGGGAGGCTGAGGCAGGATTGCTTGGGACCAGGAGTTCAAGAACATCTTGGGCAAGAGTTAAGACCCCATCTTTACTAAAAATAGAAAAATTATCTGGGTGTTGTGGCAGGTGCCTATAGTCTCAGCTACTCAGGACTCTGAGACAGGAGTATGGCTTGAGCCCAGGAGTTTGAGGTTACAGTGAACTATGACAACCCTAGAGTATTCTATCCAGGGAAACAGAGTGCTGGCTCAAAAAATAAATATATAAAAGAAATAAAAAGGGGCTAGTACAAGAAAACTCAAACAGACCAACATAAGGACTAGAAGAAAAATGCTGTGTTCTGTACTTCTATCAAAGCTACAGGGAAAGTGTCAGAAAACTAACATGTGAAACTTCATTACAGCGAATGTGTTTCAGAAAGCTAGCAACTTTTGAAACATCTACCTTAAAGGAATAGAATCAGTTTTGTTTAGGTAATGCATATTGCCTTTTGTGATTTGTTGTTTTTTTTAGCCGAGGATTTTATATTGTTTTCTTTGTTCTGATGGTAATTACAACTGTACTTTGTAAGTGATAAAGGAGAGAGTGCAGTTGTTTAAGGTGTCTAACATTCTGTCGTTATTATCCTTTGGATTTAGAAATCACTGTCATGTCAAAGTGAATGTTACTTTTCCATTTGTTATAAATGAATTATACCCATTTGCTCAAATCTTCAGGGTTTGATCCTTCATTTATTCAGGAAAAATTATTTTACTGAGCACCATACATAGTGCTACCCTAGATTCGTTTGGACTAAGATGAAATTTATTACAGAATTCAATATGCTGCTCTAAGATTTTCTACTCTTTGAGCTAAGTACAGTTGTTTTATACCTAACCTTTTCTTTACAGAATTTTGATATTTTACATAACATGTTTTTATATGTATATAGAAGACCTCATAGATATAGATCTTTCTTATTAATCTTTTACCTCGAAGCCAACAAGTCTGGTTCAATAAAATGTAATTTATAAGGTTCATGATTTTTATGCAGTGCTATAGTATCCCTTCTGCAGAAAGGTTTCTAGTTCTTTTAAATTAAAATTACATGTTTTTACTTTACTAATTTATAAGAGATCCACTTCCAAAAGAAAATACTGTTGCAACTCATGTTGCAAGGGTACCAGCTTTCTTGCACTTTATGGTGCTACCTCCATGGGAAAAAAAAGGTGCATTTAACCAATTTTAACCAAGTAACTTAGATAATTGTTTTTCCTCAGTCTTGTGTTGACTTTGGGATCTTGATCTAAGTAAAACTATGGACTGGAGGTGAAATCTGACCTACCACCTATTTTATAAAAACGTTTTATTGGAACACAGATTATTGGAACACAGATGTGCTGGGGTTTTTTGCATTTTATGTTTTATTTCATTTCATTTTATGATAGTTTCATTCTGTGCGTTGGTGGGATCATAGTTCACGCCAACCTCAAACTCCTGGGCTCCAGCAATCCTGCCTTAGCCTCCTGAGTAGTTGGGACTATACGTACCTGATATGATGCCTGCCTAATTTTTCTATTTTAAAAGAGACTGAGTCTCAACTCTTGCCCAGCCTGGTCTCTAATTCTTGAGTTCCAAGCAATCCACCTGTCTCAGCCTCCCAAAGTGTTAGGAATACAGGCGTGAGCCACCACGCCCAGCCTCATTTGTTTATGTATTATCTAAGCCTGCTTTCATGCTACAATGTAGAGTTCAGTGGTTGGGATAAGGATTATGTTACCTGCAAATCTTAGAACACTTTCTGTAATCTGTCCTCTACAAAAAAAAATTTTCAACCCCTAAACTAACTGAATGACTTTTGGAGAGCAAGACAATTTCTAAGATTAGTGCTTTTAAGAAAGTAATTGTATATATAGATAGACGATAACATAGCTGAATTACTGAGTTAGATAAGAAATTACCCGTATTCTTTGAAGAATTTCCAAAGTAACTCTAAATAAAATGTTTTAATAAACAAATAATAGACCCAGAATTATTTTTGCGCCCATCAGCCTCTTATAATCAAAGTACTCCTTAGTACTGGAGGCAGAGAGGTTTAGACACCAGGAGGCTGTACACTGGAGCTTACATTCTACTGTGAGACAGATGGTAAACAGCTGTAAGTCATGCAGAGTAGTGAGTACTTTGATGGAGAAGAATAGCTTTTGTGAGAGTTTATGCTGGGAGTTGACAGCATCAGAAAAGATTCCTTGATAAAATGAGTTTGAGTGCACATTGGAGAAAGAGGAATTAACCAGTAAACAGGCTAGTGGGACCTTCCAGGCTAGTGGGATCCTGAGATGGGAAAAGTTGGAACATAGTTGAGGAGCAAAGAAAGGCAATGTGGCTGGTGTGAAAACAAGAGTGTGGGCATGAGCCATGAGAAGCTGGTGCTGGTGTGTAGACTAGAGCCAAGCATTTGTCCATCTGATGAACAGTTGAATGGATTTTAAATAAAGAAGAGTTGTGATCACAATAGTACTTTATGATCGCTGGCTATATGGTTTGGGGAAAGGAGAGTAAGAGTAGATGGAGGGAGACCAATCAGAAAGTTCTTGGAGAGGAAAGATGACATTAACTTGACCTGGAAAATGGCAGTATTTGGAGCTGTTGACTTGTATGGCAGTGGCTTGTGTGGATCAGGCTGGATCCCAGGTTTCTGGCTGGCAGTTAAATGGATTGCCATTCTACTCATCAAGTCAGAAATGATGGCAGAGAATCCGGTTAGGTCATTTCGAGTCTACTTTATACAAAAAGAGGTGTTGGATATGCTGTCAACATATATTGGATATATTGGTCTCAAAAGAAAAATGTCTGAGCTAGAGATACAAATTAATTGTGTTTGAAGCCACATATAAAATTCTGAAGGAAAGCAATAAGAGAAGAGTCTTGAATAAAGCCTTGAAGAAGTTGAGTATTTATATAACAGAGTATGATGACTAAGAAAAAGTAGCCTAGTGAGTGTTGTATCACAGAAGCTAAGAGAGGAAGAAGAGTGTTTCAAGGAGGGAGAAACTAACAATGTTAGGTGCTGGTGAAAGATAGCCACGGGTTTTAGCAACATGGAGATCACTGGTGATCTTTAATGTAGTGATGCATATGCCAAGGAAGTACAGACAGTAGAGAGAAGCTCGAGCAAGAGCAAACTCTTAGATTTGTGGGGTAAGTTGGGGCAAAGTAACAGAGTTTTGTTTGTTTTAATTTTTATTTTTAATTATTATGGGTACATAATATTTGTATATATAGTAGAATTTTTATAAATGATTATAAAGGGGTCCAGAAAAGAGAATCAAGTATACAAACTAACTTCTCAAGAGGGCAGAGGGGTAGAATCTGGAGCACAGATGAAGTGAAGGAAAGTTTAGGCATTAGATAAAGGAAAGCCTGTTTCATTTATTGTATCTTCCTACTTTTTAAAGATACAGGGCCTCAGTGTGTTGCCTCCTGGGCTGGCCTTGAACTGCTGGAGACAAATGATCCTCCTGCCTTAGCCTCCTGAGTAGCTTTTACTATAGGCATACACCACTTTGCCTGGCCTTAGCACATATTTTGTCCTGGGTTATATGTTAGTAATTTTTATATACTTGGGAAATTTCTTGCTTTTCATTTGACTTCAACAGGTGATCATTTTCCATCTATATGTAGTAGATTTTTTTTTTAAAGCTAGGAAACATTAAATAATCCCGGGATCTTGGTCACTCTAAATCACCACTTTTCATTTTGTACATTTGCAGCTGAAAACTATGAGAAACATTTTGTCTGATTTAAAATGTGTTCTAAAAACCAATTTGTCCTCAAAATACATTCCTGACAGGTTAGAAGTGTAAATAATAACCCTATTGTACAGAATATGAACCTCAGTGTATACACAGATTAAATGATTTCTTCTGCTGGTGGTTGGGGTGTCACCTAATAGTTACAGTAAAATGCCCCAAAGAAATCTTGAAGTCTTTGTTGTCAGGCTAAGACAAAATTTGTCAATTTTACACAGTGGGCTTTGACTGATAAATGGAATTGTGGAAACAGAAAACCCTTGAGCCAACTCTCTTCAAGTATCCTTTTTTTTGGGGGGGGGAGAGACAAAGTCTCATCTTACTTTGTCACCCTCGGTAGAGTACTATGGCGTCACAGCTCACAGCAGCCTCCAGCTCTCAGGCTTAAGCGCTTCTCTTGCCTCAGCCTCCCAAGTAGCTGGGACTACAGGCATCTGCCACAATACCCAGATTTTTTTTTTTTTTTTTTTTTAAGAGACAGGCGCTAAGCTCTTGTCTAAGCTGTTCTCAAACGTATGAGCTCTAGGCAGTCCACCTGCCTTGGCCTCCCACAGTGCTAGGATTACAGATGTGATCCACCACACCTAACCGAGATTTCAGGTATCTTGATAGTTGAGAGATCTCATTGCTTCAAGCAATCACTGGAAGATATCCATTCATTTCTAATAAATAATTTCCTGATTTATTTTACTTATTTTCTGTTTAGCAAATTTACTTTTTTGGGCAGCGCCTATGGCTCAAAGGGGTAGGGCACCCGCCACATATGCCAGAGGTGGCGGGTTCAAACCCAGCCCTGCCCAAAAACCACACACAAAAAAAGTGGACTTTTCATACCTATTGAAAGCTCTATCGGGGCAGAGACTTTTGTGTATTAAACATTGGAAAAATATATATTAAATGAATTATGAATTTATTGAGAACATACTATGTGCACCTGTGCTGTATTTTGGGGCATGGCTTTTAAGGAGAAAAGTTAGCCTCATTTGCATAGGAAATGCCAAGGTAAACTGAGCTATATTAGTTTTTAAGGAATTAAGGATTGTTGACTTAGTCTCTGAGAAATTTGCACATAGACTTGTGGTAGATGTTTCTTTTTTCCTCCTAGAAATATTTTCCTAGAAAAACCTCAAAATATTGTCATTGGTTTTCCTAACATCAAATGCTATGTAGTTTTACTCATAAAATTGCAGACATAATAGAAATAATCATCATGAGTGCCCAGAAAGAAGCTCCTGAAATGCTAACTTACCTGGCCTAGTGCTGTGGCTCACGATTGTAATCCCAGCACTCCGGGAGGCCAAGGCAGGTAGATTGTCTGAGCTCAGGAGTTCAAGACCTGAGCAAGAGCAAGACCCTGTCTCTACTAAAAACAAAAAAACTAGCCAGGTATCGTGGAGGGTGACTGTTAATTAGTCCCAGCTACTCAGGAGGCAAGAGGATCACTTGAGCCCAAGAGTTTGAGGTTGCTGAACTATGATGCCATGACACTACCTAGGGCAACAGAGTGAGATTCTGTCTCCAAAAAAAAAAAACAAGTGCTTCCTGACCCATAGAGAGAGGTCCTGTTGAATCCTGCAGTATTTCTGCTCAGCATGTTGCTTTTGTGCGGCAAAACAGCAGGAATAGGACAGTGGCTTTCTCTAAATGCAGCCACACTGCCTTTAGCTTAATTTATTTGCTCCCCCTC
The DNA here is from genome assembly GCA_963574355.1 of Loris lydekkerianus. Taxonomy (NCBI): domain Eukaryota; kingdom Metazoa; phylum Chordata; class Mammalia; order Primates; family Lorisidae; genus Loris; species Loris lydekkerianus. The sequence continues at coordinate 32,097 of CAUYPK010092962.1, read as the reverse complement.
CAAATTATTTTATTTTCTCAGGAGAATTTATGCTAAGTGATAAAGTTTAATAACTTGTCTCTCTTTGAAGTGTCAGGGAGTGCACTAAAGAAATTGTATGTGGACAGAGAAGAGACTCAGCTATATTTATTTTAATACCTTGTTTTTACCAATGTATTTCTTCAATAAGCATTTTTCAATGTTTATTTTATGTTTAGTTAAGATAAATTACATTAGTAATGAGATACAGAGCTTTTTGCCATATTTTACAAATCATTTTTTATTACCTCACTTTACATTTCATTGAAAGCAGCAAACCAAATCCCAACCAAATATCTACCAGCAACAGCAAGCCTGGTGCTGTCAATGGAGCCGTGGGGGCCGCGTTCCAGCCTCAGAATCCCCTTTTAGGGCGAGCCTGTGAGAGCTGCTATGGTAAGTGTTCCAGCAGGACTTTATTTTCCTCCTTTGAGGACTGTCATGGTTCGTTAAAATATAGAGAACTGTTGTGGCACTTTGGGGTGGAAATTGTTGAACAGGTACATGAGGTCAGTATAGTGTACTGCAGAGGGCAGAAGAGCCTCTCCACAGCATGAGTGGATACCACCCATACCTTCTGCCTGGCGCAGAGGGGCCATTCACTGCACAGTTACTTGACCACATGTTGAACTTAGGCATTGGGTTCCTTTGATTTGCTCCTGTGGTTTGTTGAGTATTCCTTAGCAATGTTTGCTAAACTGTGTTCAGAGTTATATTAGTTTTATGTAAACCAGGTTCTGTGATACGTACCATATTCCCTTTTGGAGTTTCTCAGTATATCTTAGCAAATGAAAGCTCCAAATAATTCTGTAAGAAAGACCTCTTTGTGGGTCACCACGTTCCTTCAGGACTCCAGTTTGGGAGGTACTATTCTATATTTGTTGTTAGCCTCAGGGCCCCAGTGCATTCATCTGTGCTGGTAGTGTAATAATTTGCCCTGGGAATGAAAAGTGGTTGGTGAGATGAACCATTAGATAGTTACATATTTTATATGTTAAAAACCCCACAAAATTATACATCTGTTAATGGGGCCTTAGTGACCCTATCATCTATGTTTCCTGTCAGTCAAGGTGGCCTGGAGTACGAAAGGGAAGGAAACTAGTGTTCATTAAAAGTCTACTTGGTGCTGACTTTGGCTCTGAGCAGCCCTTTGTGGATAGCTGTGGCTACTGCCATGAGCACATAGGGATGAGAGACAGTGTAACTTTGTTCCATACTCCACAACAGGCTTCAGCATTAGAAAAAGCTTTAAAAAAAACAAATCATAATTCTCTCTCCTGATCTCAAGGAAGGTATGTGCCAGAGAACGCCCACTTTATGGAAATGGTACATGAGGAATTTGTTCAACCATTTTCTACACCATGGGAGCACATTGGGAAAAATTAGACTCTTTTGGTCAGTGGTGGCACCCATAGCTCAGTGGGTAGGGCACCGGCCACATACGCTGAGGCTGGCGGATCAAACCCGGCCAGGGCCAGTTAAAACAACAATGACAACTGCAACAACAACAAAAAAATAGCTGGGTGTTGTGGCGGGCGCCTGTAGTCCCAGTTACTTGGGAGGCTGAAGCAAGAGAATTGCTTAAGCCCAAGGGTTTGAGGTTGCTGTGAGCTGTGATACCATGGCACTCTATCTACCCCAGAGCAACAGCTTGAGACTCTGTCTCAAAAAAAAAGATTAAAAAGATTATTTTGGTCAAGATTGATTTTACACAGATAGCCTCATAAATGCCCTTGAATTGGGAGTTCTTAGATTTTGAAATTCATGTATATAAATAAAAATAAAAAGAATCCTGCATCCAAAAGGTAGTGTCTTAATCTCTTTTATTTTTGAGGTGTAAACCCCTTTCATACTCAAATATATTCCTTTATTTATTCTGTTATTTTTATGTGTGCATGACGAATAAGCTATTTTGATTTTATAGATCCTTAGATCACTAAATAATCTTCATAAAATATATTTTATTATAATATGCACATAAGGTTAATTTTTGTAGTAAGGGAATTGATTATTTTCTATTTGTCAGATGATATTCTTCAACTGAATTTGGATTATTTAAGGAGAAAGGCATTTATTGCTTATTAAAATGACATCATGATTAATTTGAAGTAAAATGTATATTTTAATATAAATAAAATTTTATATTCAGAATTTAAAATATATCCATATCTTGATATTTAGGAGTCTTAAAATCTGCATTTATACAAAGCAACTTGACTTGTTTTATTATTTGTTTTAAATCATTAAGAGCAAAGGTTTTTAGGCTTCTACTTGTAAGAAATCCTCCAAAAATAACAGTATTATTCCCAATAAACTAAAAGGATTCTTGCATATAATGGTCATTCTGTTTTTGACTTTAGTTTTAGTTTGGGAAGTGTTAGTTGACATCCTGACTTTTGAGGATTTTGATCTGACAAAGGTAACTTACAGATCAGGGGAAGAATACTGTAAGACAAACTTAGATAACTATAATAATTTTTATGTGCCTCATTAACTTAATATTTCAACATTGATGTTTTCTGTTTGGAAGCTTTGGATCCATTTTGGGTATACTTTACATGTCATATGTCAGTAGTTGAAATTGCAAAACAAAAATTAACACAGGCTTGCAGTGTTTAGCCTAGAAGTATTTAATCAACTGAGTTCTAGGTGTTAGGCATGTGATATCAACTGCACATGCTCACTTGGTATGGATTTGTATTTTTAAAAGGTATTCCATTTTTAAAGAGAGACATTAAAATAAATAGTCTGTCTATTGTTTAAAATAAAGGAATGGAAACTGGTTACCTTTTTTCACTAGATTCCTGACTTTGTTAATAGGGTCCCTCTGAACACCTGAAATAGACTCCAGGAGGAGGGGATATTTTGAACCAAAGGTTTGGAAGCCTGGATTCAGATGGGTTTTTTTGTTTTTTGTTTTTGGAGACAGAGTCTTACTTTGTCACCCTCAGTAGAGTGTCATAACATCATAGCTCACAGCAACCTTCAACTCTTGGGCTGAAGTGATTCTCTTGCCTCAGCCTCCGAAGTAGCTGGGACTACAGGCGCCCACCACAATGCTTGGCTATTTTATTTAGAGATAGGGTCTCACTCTTGCTCAGACTGGTCTCCAACCCATGAGGTCAGACAGTCCACCTGCCTCGGTCTCCCAGAGTGCTAGGATTACAGACGTGAATGGCCACGCCCGGCCTTGAATTCAGATTTTAAACACAAATAACAGTAGTAATATCCTTCTGAGCACTTATTTTTAGAAATGTTTATTATGTACATTTATGTAGAGAGAGTATTTTTTTTTTTCGAGACAGAGTCTCACTATGTTGCCCTCAGTAGAGTGCTATAGCATCACAGCTCTCAGCAACCTCAAACTCTTGGGCTTAAGTGATTCTCTTGCCTCAGCCTTCCAAGTAGCTGGGATTACAGGTGCCCGCCACAATGCCTGGCTATTTTTTGTTGCAGTTGTTGTTTTTTAACTGGCCCAGGCTGAGTTCGAGCCTGCCACCTTCCATGTATGTGGCTGGTGCTGTAACCACTGTGCTACAGGCGCTGAGCTGAGGGAGTATTTTTATATAGGGTATTTTTAATTAACAAAAACTGCTCAGCATCACAGTGCATAATATAAAATGGTTCACCTTATAACTTTTCTTAATAGTTACCATAAGTATTTGATATGTAATAGAAATAAATGGTTTAGTGAATTCTGATTATTGAAAGATACAGGTACATATTATCATGTTTGGTTTGTAAGCTAGGAAAAGAAAAATAACATTGTATTGTATACAATGGCTATAAAGATGACTTTGGAATATATTTTAAACATTTGATTATATTGATGTTACAAATTACATAGTAGTGTTCTTTGTTTTTTTCTTATTTTTCCTTCCATCTTTAGCTACACAGTCACACCAGTGGTATTCTTGGGGCCCACCTAATATGCAGTGTAGATTATGTGCAATTTGTTGGCTTTATTGGAAAAAATATGGAGGCCTGAAAATGCCTACTCAGTCAGAAGAAGAGAAGTTGTCTCCCAGCCCAACTACAGAGGTATGTGACCAGTCATTTTAGTGTTGGGAAGTGTCATGTTTTTCAATGGGTTATTCCTTGGAAACACAAGTATAGTATAGGATAATTTAAAAATTAACAAGGGTATTTGTATAGCTAATAAACATAGCAACACAATATTCAGGGCTGATGAGAGAGGAATGGGAAGAAATGAATTGTTGTAGGTATTCAGAATATGGTCTTGTGAGATCCTTCAGACAAAAGAACAATGTATGGGAGTTGTTAGCATAAGTAGAGAGTTTACTAAATAAATGTTTGTCTTAATTGCTTTTGAAAACAATTTGTAAATTTTACATACGGTTGAAAATGTGTCTTATTCTGTAACGTAATAAATAAAAATTGAGCATTTTTTTCTCCCCCTGGCTATTGTGGAGGGACAAAAATTATGGACCCAACCTTGAGGTAGACCATTGAAATACAATTTTGATAAACTCCTCACAGATTGAAGATGCCAAACAGCTTTGTCTACCAGGAGGCCACTATTCTTTTTCAGTGCTGGATCTCAGGACTTCTTAATATTTTAAAAAAGCAACAAGCGAAAACAATAAACCTAATGAACCCCCTTGGCAGTTTTCTAATTACTGTGACTATGATTTTGGATTATTATACAGAAGTACAGTATTATATCCCATCGCCTCCAGTCCTGCCCCCCTTTATTTTTAGTTTCAAAATATAAAGGGGACACAGATATTTCAGGTTACGTGGATTGCTTTTGTAGTACTTGAGTTCTTGGTGTAGGTGTGCCTATCACTCAAATAGTGTTCCTTGTACCCATTAGGTAGATTTTTGCCTCTCCCCGCCTCCCTCCTCCCCCCTGGTTGATTTCCACTGAGTTTGACTCCCTCTGTGCACATGCCTGCTCATCGGTTAGTTCCAATTTAATAGTGAGTACATGGGGTGTTCGTTTTTCCATTCTTGAGATAACTTCACTTAGGAGAATGATCTCTAGTACCATCCACATTGTTGCAAAGGGTATTAATTCATCTATTTTATGACTGAGTAGTACTCCATGGTATATATCTACCACATTTTATTAATCCACTCATAGATTGATGGATACTTGAGTCGATTTCACATCTTTGCTATTGTGAATTGTGCTGCAATAAACATCAAGTTCAAAGTGTCTTTTTGATGGAAAGTGTAGTGGGATGGAGTGGTAGGTCTACTTTCATTGTTCTTTTGTACTTCTCACCTCCTTCCCCAAAGTTCACACTTTTTAACTTTCTTTTAGGGTTAGGGTAATAAGTTACACACACCCACACACACATATATATATGGAAGATTTAAAAATTACTTCTTTCTGAGCACAATGCAAACAGTAACATATTTTGGCAAATTCTAATCTTTAAGTGTTGGTTGGTTTCTGATTTTTCAGGATCCCCGAGTTAGAAGTCACGTGTCCCGCCAGGCAATGCAGGGGATGCCAGTCCGAAACACCGGGAGTCCAAAGTCTGCAGTGAAGACCCGCCAAGCTTTCTTCCTTCATACTACATATTTCACAAAATTTGCTCGTCAGGTCTGCAAAAATACCCTCCGGCTGCGGCAGGCAGCAAGACGGCCGTTTGTTGCTATTAATTATGCTGCCATTAGGGCAGAATGTAAGATGCTTTTAAATTCTTAACCATATATGTTGTGCTTTTGGCCATTTTCACACTTTTCCTCTCTCTCTCTTTTTGTTTGTTTGCAATAAACATAAGTTCTGTATACAGCCTTTTATTTGGTTTATTTTTTTAACATTGTTTTTGTCTGCTGCCATTGATATCAAGCCAACCTGAAAAAACAAAACAAAACACTAAAACCTCTGTAATCTTTATCAGAGAGTAGTACTCAGTAAAAAATTGGTGGGAAGTAAGCCTATCCAGTGGGATTTTGTGATGGAACTGCCTAAAGATCCCTATTGGAGCACTTTTACCTATTAGGTAGTGCCAGGGTATAGCCCATAACCTTGGTGTTATAATGAAACTCCATAATTGAGATAGACAGTCCCATCTTATTTGCGTTCAGTAGGTTTAAATAAAATTTGCCAATTTGATTAGAAGTTGTATGTCTTTGTAAATCTCTTTTCCCATAAGCCTTTTATAGTTGCCGTATAACATTATGGAAATTCACAGTGCACCATAACAAATGCTATATTTATTAGAAGGTTTAAGTAACTTATAAATAAATTTTAAAGTCATCTTTGGGTGAATTTTTTAAAGTACACATTTAGTTTTATAAGCTAGCATCTAAATTTATGGTTGAGCAGTCTTTCTATTTGTTCAGTTTGGTTTTCATTTCATAATCACGTCTTATATATATCACCACATAACATTTACATGACTCAGTGTTCTTATTTTAACACGTTCAGTCTTGCTTATGTTTCATATAAATTTTCTTTTGTTAAAACAAAGGTCATATGTACCAATGAATTGTGAATTGTTCTGTTATCATGTCTTTGAAAATGTGTCCATGATTTGTTTGTTAGCTCTAGGGTCCCCTTCTAGGCTAGCATGTTAGAGCAGTGCAACTTTTTCCCCTAAGGGATGAGAAAACTTGCTGTCTGGCTTTTCAGATGCTTTTCCTTTATCTGTGAGATAAAGAGATGTTCCATTATGATTCAAAGAAGGTATCTGTAAAGGGAATGATGACTGAAAATAAATTTTTTATTCCTAATGATAATTTTTATAACAGCTGAAAGGCTTTAAAATTTCTAGATATAAGCTGAATAACAAGAAGAAAAGTGCTTTGTAAAGGGAATGGAAGTTGGTATCAATGTTAGAGTTCCATGGAAGGGAAATTAACTACATTAGATGCATGTATATTTGAGAATTTAGGCTTATATGTAAGTTTTGTGCTAGCATTTCTGAGTTTATGGACTTAAGCTATCACTTACATATTTATTTAAAGGACCTGGAAAGTAAATAAATTCTTCCAAACAATCCAGTTGATTTAAAAGACATACGTTTTTATATAATTTCTTTAAGTAAAAAGGATAATAAAACGATTGAGGAGAGTAAATGAAATTCTTCCATTAAAATTGGCCAAGATCAGGTGTCACTTTTTTATCTTTTCCTATAAATGGAAAAGAAATCACCAACCTGGTGGCGCCTGTGGCTCAGTGAAAAGGGTGCCAGCCCCATATACCGAGAGTGGCAGGTTCGAACTTGGACCCAGCCAAACTGCAACGAAAAAATAGCCAGACGTTGTGGCTGGCGCCTATAGTCTCAGCTACTCGAGAGGCTGAGGCAAGAGAATCGCCTATGCCCAAGAGCTGGAAGTTGCTGTGAGCTATGACACCACGGCACTCTACCAAGGGCGACAAAATGAGACTCTGTCTCTTAAAAAAAAAATCACCAACCTAATTGGCTGCTGAGGAAACTCAATGTTTCCTGTTAATTTTCAGTCAATATGTACATCATCTTTATTTTCATTATTCAATGGAGTTTTCTCTATCACCTCATTCTGATTTTTCTCCCCTCAATTAAGGGCCATGCTGCTATAAAAGGATAAAAATCACCTATGTTACAAGCATATAGATTATTTTGTATTTAGCTTCATCAATCATTGAATTTTACATGTAGAATCAGATTTTTTTAATTAAATCATAGTTGTGTACATTAATGTAGTCATGGGGTACAATGTGCTGGTTTTATATACAATTTGAAATATTTTCATCATACTGGTTAACATAGCCTTCCTGGCATTTTCTTAGTTACTGTGTTAAGACATTGATAGTCTACATTTAGTAAGTTTCACATGTACCCCTGTAAGATGCATCATAGGTGTGGTCCCGCCAATTACCCTCCCTCTACTCCTCCTCCCCCCTCCCTTTCCCCTTTCCCCATATTTTTGGGCTATAATTGGGTTGTAGCTTTCATATGAAAGCTATAAATTAGTTTCATAGTAGTGCTGAGTACATTGGATACTTTTTCTTCCATTCTTGAGCTATTTTGCTAAGAAGAATATGCTTCTTAACAAAGTAGAATCAGATTCTTAAAATAATTCTACCTTGAGGTGTTTTTTTTTTTTTTTTTGCAGTTTTTGGCCAGGGCTGGGTTTGAACCTGCCACCTCTGGCATATGGGGCTGGTGCCCTACTCCTTTCAGCCACAGGTGCTGCCCTGTTTTGTTTTGTTTTTTGGACACAGAGCCTTACTATGTTGCCCTTGGTAGAGTGTTGTGGCATTACAGCTCACAGGAACCTCAAACTCTTGGGCTTAAGCGATTCTCTTCCCTCAGCCTCCCAAGTAGCTGGGACTATAGGCACCCACCACAACGCCTGGCTATTTTTTCTTGCAGTTGTTTAGCTGGCCCAGGCCGGGTTCAACCCTACCACCCTCAGTGTATGTGGCTGGCTCCATCACCACTATGCTATAGGCACTGAGCCTTTACCTTGAGTTTTAAAATGATAGTGTTTCAGCAGCCATCTACTCAAATTATTTTTTCCCAAAAACAACTAATGAACTCTGAATTAGTGTTAATTGATTATTGCATCATCTTTCTTATATGTGCCTTGTTACAACCTCTTCTCCATATCCCTTGATTGTGGCTTGTTAGATTAAATGTTAATAACCTGATGTCTACAGACAGCCATGCCTGTGGTCCACTAGGAGTGTATAGGTCTATTTTCAGTAGGCTTTCCCTGGTTTCTCAAAAGTAGTGTTCACCTCCCAGCCCACTCCCCAAACAGGTTCAGAACCACTATGAAGCAGTGTGACAACTTTCAGATCAGTAGGAGTTTGTAATTCTAAAAATATTGCTGGATCAATAGTTTTAATTAGTGCATTTTAGAATACCTTATCATTTGGGAAAGTAAAGACTTACAAGGTAATTCCTGTGGAGAGGAAATTGGTTTTGGTTACAGCTACAGTCTTTGGCCTTTATTTTCATTGAGAAACCTGTATTGAGACATAGTCATATAGCAAAAGGGGAAATCTTTACATATGCATAAGATATCTCAAATATATACGAAGTAATGACATTTGTGGGAGGGGAAACCGGGAGAAGAAAGGAAAGGGCTGCTTCATCCTTTAAAAATTTTTCAATTTGAACATAAAGAAAAACGTATGGTACGACCAACATGTGTCTAAAGATATATACATGTAAGATATATATAGAAAAAAATTATTTCTTAAGACCAGTTTTCCCAAATGCATAATATTTAGTTTAATAATAAACTTTATATGTGAATATGTAAGTGAATATGGCAAAAGTTACTGATGTTAATTAAATGCCTGAGCCAGTTTCACCATGTAGGTAGTACTTAAAAATGAATGGGTTAAAGCTGGGCATGGTGGCTCACACCGGTAACTCTAGCACTTTGGGAGGCTGAGATGGGAGGATCCCTTGAGCTGAGGAGTTCAAGACCAGTCTGAGCAACAGTGAGACCACATCTCTCTACAAATAGAAAAGCTAGCCGGGCCTTGTGGTGCGCGCCTTTAGTCCCAGGTACTTGGGAGTGTGAGGCAGGAAGATTGCTTAAACCCAGGCATTTGAAGTTGCTGTGAGCTAGACTGATGCTGTGGGCTTGGGGCAATAAAGTGAGACTCTGTCTCAAAAAAAAAAAAAAAAAAAGATTGGTAGACCAAAACCCCAAAACATTGCATAAAGAAAAGTTTTGTGTTCTTGACGAGATTTATTGCCCAACAGTAAGTCTGCAGCACAAAACCAAGTGTAGATGTCCTGGATCTTCTCCTCCTTGGTTCCCTGATCCCTAGTAAGATCGCTAAAATGAGATAATGGTGTTCCTTCTTAATGTCACGGGCAGACATTAATTCTGAGTTGTACAGATGATTTCATCAGAGATCTACACAATCATGCAGATACTTGATGAGCACAGGATTATCATTATTTGAGATTCAAGACCCTCGTAGGTTAGATGTACATGTATTAGCATTGTTTCATAGATGAAACCAAAGTCCCTAGAAATGTAGATCCAAATGATTTTACCGCTACCTTGGCAGCGTTCGTGGTTAAGTGGTGTAAGTTGATAACACACTAGATTTGAATGGCAGCAGTATTAGCCAGTATGAAGTTATTTGGGAGACACCTGGAGCTAATTTTCTGTATGCTAAATTCAACTTTGGAAGCATCCCAAGACTGCATGAGAAATTTGTTTTATATTTCATGCAGTTTTCCAGAGATTTCTCAGAAAAGTGACTATTAATAATAGCATATGCTTTTCTGAAACTTTAAGCTTGAAACATTGGGAGAGAACAATTTGGGTTTGCTTCTTTTGGTTTTTTGGTAGAGAGCTTATTTTTAATAAAAATTTCTTTTTTAATAGATACTCCAAATTTTTGTTTTTAATAGACTATTACGGTAGTATAAGCATTTTATGTGTGTATTTTTTTTGTTTTTGTTTTTGGGGTTTTTTTTTGCAGAATGGGTTTGAAGGTGGGTTTGAACCCACCACCTCCAGTATATGGGGCTGGTGCCCTATTCTGTTTTGAGCCACAGGCACCGTCCTGTTTTGTTTTTGTTTTGTTTTTTGAGACAGTCTCACTTTGTCAGCCCAGGTAGAATGCCCTGGCATCACAGCTCACAGCAACTGCCAACTCTTGGGCTCAAGCATTTCCCTTGCCTCGGCCTCCCAAGTAGCCGGGACTATAGGCGCTCACCACAACGCCCAGCTATTTTTAGAGATGGGGGTCTCATTCTTGATCTGGCTGGTCTTGAACCCATGAGCTCAAGCAATCTACCCGCCTTGGCCTCCCAGAGTGCTAGGATTACAGGCGTGTGCCACCACGCCCAGTGGTATAAGCATTTTGGTTACATGCATTACTTTTATATAGTTTAGGGTTATAATTGTGTCCATCCCCTAAATTTTTCTAAAAGTACAAAAGTATTTACAAATCTCACCACCTTACTCATTCCAGATTTACCCTCTTTAGAGGCAACCATTATCATCTTATGTAACCAAAGGTATTCTATGTATCTGTAAGGATCTAAGGTACATTCTTTGTTTTTATACAAATGTTAACATACTACCTATATAGGCAGGTTTTTTGCATCTTTTTGTTACTTATACCAGTACATTGAGAGTTACTTCCTTTTTTTAACTCAGCTACATTATAGTCTGTTTGTGCCATAATTTAATGAGTGTCCTAATTAAAAGTATTTAATTATTTCCAGTCATTTTCTATTACAAATAATGTTGCAACCCATATCCAGGTAACATTGTAAGGGATGTGTGTTACAAGATAGATCTCTAAAAGTAAAAGGTGAGGGTCAAGAAGCATGCAGTTTGAATTTTGGTAGTCATTACTCAGCCTCAGACAAACTCCAATTTGTTTTCCTACCCACAATGTCTACTGAATGCCTGTTTCTCTAGATAGAACCTTCTGAAACCCTTGACTGATTGACAAGTGGTGTAAGTTTTATTAACTTGCATTTCTCTTCTTGAATATGTATATGTGAAAGCTATTTTTATTTCCTTTTTTGTCCATTGTTTTTGTCCTTAACTTAATGTTGTTAGATATAAGTCTTACTGATTTGTGGGAACTTTTTATATTTTAACAAAGTTAGGTATTGAACTGTCATATGTGATGCAAATGTTTTTTGCATCACAAAAAAAGGTGTTTTTTTTGTTTTGTTTTGTTTTGTTTTTGAGACAGAGGCTCACTATGTTGCCCTCGGTAGAGTGCTCTGATATCACAGCTCACAGCAACCTCTAACTCTTGGGCTTAAGCGATTCTCCTGCCTCAGCCTCCCAAATAGCTGGGACTTCAGGTGCCTGCCACAACGCCTGGCTATTTTTTGTTGTAGTTGTCATTATTGTTTAGCAGGCCCAGATGGGGTTTGAACCAGGTATGTGGCCAGCACTGTAACCACTGAGCTATGGGTGCCAAACCTGTTTCCCCCTTTTTTGTCTTTGACTTTATTTTATATTTGCCAGGCAGATTTTTTTTGAAACCTAGTTGAATATACCTAAAAAAAATCTTATGGTACCTAGGTTTTGTGTCTTGTTTACAAATACCATTATAGTTCTATAAAAAAATTCTATTGATGGTTTTATTTTGACAGGGATCTTGAAAGCGTATGTAAGATGCTTTTGTGAATTTTAATTCAGTGTATGTATTTTGTGTTGTTTCTTTCTTTCTTCCAAAATACTGCAGGAGAATAGCCATGAGTTCTACCAGAAAGTAATAGCATTTTTCTAGGTTTACTTCAAGGAAATATATAGATCATCCTATAGGAAGCTAAAGAAATGTGCCTGCGCCCTGTCTTGAAACTTAAGTGTTCTCCCCCTCTCTGGGCAGATTCTGATTTTTTCTGGATTCTTTGGGTATTTCTCAGGTTGCTTTATTATTATTATTATTATTTTTTTTTTTTTTTTTTTATGAGACAGAGTCTTACTATGTCGCCCTTGATAGAGTACGGTGACCCGTCATAGCTCACTGTAACTTCAGACTCTTGGGCTTAAACGATTTTCTTGCCTCAGCCTCCCAAGTAGCTTGGACTATAGGAGCCTGCCACAATGCCCGGCTATTTTTTTGTTATAATTGTCACTGTTGTTTTAGCTGGCCTGGGCTGGGTTTGAACCCGCAAGTCCCAGTGTATGTGGCTGGCACCCTACCCACTGAGCTACAGGCGCCACCCTCAGGTTGCTTTCTTTATCTGTGCATTTCAAATACGTCCCTCTCTGAATGAGTATAGTTGGGTAAGTAATATATAAGCAAGGCTGTTTGGTCTGGCCTTGAGTACACACTTGGATTCCTTCTAGTCCACTCAACTGTAGGCCAGATAATTCTGTTTATGATCATTCCCTTAGGGCAGACTATATTTTTCCTACTGAATAGCTGCAACTTTTCTGATGTTAAAAATTGACCAGTAACCTTAGCACCTTTTGTTCTAATTTCTTCATAGTTGAGACTGACAATTCTTGCCACCAAGTAATTTCTTCAATATATAATAAGGATGAGTGAAATCTAGATCTTTCTAAAGAGCTTTGATCTTCCTCTCAGAGTGCTTTGTAATGTAAATTGTCAGTTGGAGCATTGCAGAATTAATCCTACTAATTTAGTATCTGTGGATATCTGTTGACCCTTTTGATTGATTTGTTGGTTCTTATCAAGGGTAATAGTCATGTCTATCCTTCACAGATATGTATCCACAGTTTTCCTTTGAGCCTTATGGACTAGAATAAAGAGCAAAATTAATCTTACCACTAGTAATCCAGTAATTGCTTTTGTCCAGGACACTGAGGAAATAATGAGATAATTCATTCAAGCCTTATTTTATTAATAGAGAAGAAAGAAAATTTTCTCTTGTCCTTATCCCAAGTATAATTTGAATTACAGGTGAATTAATAATATTAGCATGAAATTATATAATAGTAACTCTTAGTGATTAGACTTGTGTTTATCCTTGCAGGATTTGGTTTGGGTTACTACCTGTTGTTTATTTAGATTACTCCTCCAAAATATACTTACTACATTTCTGCCTGTATCTTCACTATTATTCAAATACAGGTGAAAAGCTTCATACTCTTATGAGCTAATATTCTTCTCAAAGTATCTTACTATCCTGACTGATGTGTGAAGTGTGAAATGCTCTGCACCCAGGTAACCTTTTAAATCTCAGTGCTAATGACATCCTAGTAGGATATCAGGGATAGAAAACCAGTGATAAAACCAAATGTGCCATTATAACCCATGGAGGCTCTTATCTAACAACTAAGTTTCACCAGAATAGGTTAAGACATGTCTCTGGGGACCTACTCTATCTAGATCAGGGATGGCCAAGTGTAGCCATTATCAGCTGTCATTTTTCTTCAGTGTCAGATTAGTCTTCTATTAGGACTGATTCCACCTCCTCCTCATGAGCATTTTTCTACTATAGTGTAGAAATGCTTTGGCTACATAGGAAGTATGTTAGTTTCAGTTTTCAGATGGGCACACACAGGAAGTGTGAGTGTATAGTCATGTTTTGGCTATCTGCACATGGAGTGAGTATTCTTCATGTAAATCCTTCATTCAGCAACTGGGAACCAGAAGCAGTTTTCTCAACCCCCAAAGGAAATTGTGCAGGAATCTGGTGGCTGTTTTGCATTGTTTTCTACTTGCACCTTTTATTTCTGTGGAGTGTGTGGTCTAGGTAGAGAAATCTGCCTCATTGGTTGTCTCCATGTCTCTTTCTCTCCTCAGATGCAGACAGACATGCCGAGCTCTCTGGAAGTCCACTGAAAAGCAAAAGCACTAGGAAACCTTTGGCATGTATCATTGGGTATTTAGGTGGGTATTTTTTTAATAGAGAAAGAACTCCAAGAGCAATTTCTGAATATTACAGACATTTGGCCATTCTAAATGGACATGTGTAATCTAAATTAAAGCCTTTCAAATAACTGAAATTGGAAACCTTCAAATACACAGTTTACGGTTTGTTTTGTTTTAGAAACTTTTTATCACCAGCACACAGTTAAGGTATATGTTTACTTTTCCCCCAAAAAAATCATTGAATAAAACTGTAATGTTATTCATGGAAATAAATACAGACTAAGTAAAAAGAAGGAAATGAAAAGCATTCATTTATTACTTAGGATGAATATTCTTAATATTTTTTAGATCTTTCCACTATTTCTAACCCATTTTACCTGTCCCTTTAAATAGAGAATTGGTTTATTTACTTTTCTTTCTTTCTTTCTTTTTTTTTTTTTCAGACAGAATCTCACAGTGTCACTTTGTCAGTCCTGATAGAATGCTGTGGCATCATAGCTCACGGCAACCTCAGCGTCCTGGGCTCAAGTGATTCTCTTGCCTCAGCCTCCTAAGTAGCTGGGATCACAGGTGCCCCCCACAATACCTGACTATTTTTAGAGGTGGGGTCTCACTCTAGCTCAGGCTGATTTCGAATTCGTGGGCTCAGGCAATCCGCCCACCTTGGCCTCCCAGAGTGTTGAGATTACCGGCTTGAGCCAAAGCGCCTGGCCTTTGCTTTTCTTTCTTTCTTTTTTTTTTTTTAAAAAAAGGACATCAGACTGATTTTTAACCTACCATAAAAATATTTATAGTTTTGGTATACTTAAAGTTACTTTGAAAGGGAACAATTTATATTGCCTTCTGGTTTTTATCATGCCATCTAACTCAGAAATCTCGAAAGGTAATGATTCCATTTACATGTTAAATTTTCTTTCTTTCTTTCTTTTTTTTTTTTTTTTTGCGGTTTTTGGCTGGGGCCAGGTTTGAATCCTCCACCTCCAGTATATGGGGCCAGCACCCTATTCCTTGAGCCACAGGCGCTGCCCATACATGTTGAACTTTCACAATTAGGACTAGTATAAGACCAGGCACTGTGGCCCATGCCTGTAATCCTAACACTCTCGAGGCCGAGGTAGGAGGATTGCTTGAGATCAGGAGTTCAAGACCAGCCTGAGAAAAAGAGTGAGGCCCCGACTATGCAAAAAAATAGCTGGGTGCTGTGGCATGTACTTATAGTCCCGGCTACTTGGGATGCTGAGGCAGGAGGGTCACTTGAGCCCAAGAGTTTGACGCTGCAGTGAGCTATGATGATGTCATAGCTCAGAGGAACAGAGTGAGACTGTCTAGGAAGGAAGAGAAGAAAGGCGAAAGGAAAGGGAAAGGAGAGGAGCCGGTAGCAGAAGAGAATAGTGTAATGTGCTAGGCAATAGATTTTTTTAAACAAAGTTCTAAAATAAATAACTTACAAAATAATAGTTACTCACGAAGCAAGAATGACATGTTTTCTTGCTTCTAAAATTTTTTTCATTTTCTCGGTGAGATAATGTACTCAGAGTTTCTTTGTCAGAAAGATTTATAATTATGAAGTGTTCAGACTTCAGACATCCAATCTTTTAAAAACCCAACTGTAACCTTGAATTTGATATATTATCTGGTCCTTACCAGAGTGTCCCAGGAGTCAGAAGCTCAAAGCCCCCTCTTTGATGCTATTCTGTCACCTTGTTTCTTGTTTTATTCTTCAAGGGCTAAACAGTTGCTTTGGTATCCCTTGAAAATACTACATGGTTTTCATAGGCATGGCCTAGGTCATGGTGGTAAGGTCCTTGAAGATTGCTGTCTGTACATCCTTGTAGGATTGACAACTGGAAATCCCTTCCTACCTTACAAGATAAAGTTTCTGATTATAAAAAATAGAGTATAACATTGCCTATTGGACTTTCCATAAATAATGGTTTGTTCCTTCTGTGGGCAAAGTGGTCTCTATACCCACCAGATAAGCCTAAAACTGTGCTGTCCTTAATAGCTGAACCACATTCTTACACAGCATATTTCTGAATGTTTTTATATGTTCAAGATGCTATACTAAATGATCTGGGAAACACCAGAGTAAATAAGAACTTTGACCTCAATCTTAGTTTAGTGGGAAAAGCACACAGGTAAGAAGAGTAAAACAAAACAGGACAGCTGGAACATGTTCTTCTTAGTAAAGTATCTCAAGAATAGAAGAAAAAGTACCCAATGTACTCAGCCCTACTATGAAACTAATTTATG
Source organism: Loris lydekkerianus (assembly GCA_963574355.1). Taxonomy (NCBI): domain Eukaryota; kingdom Metazoa; phylum Chordata; class Mammalia; order Primates; family Lorisidae; genus Loris; species Loris lydekkerianus. The sequence continues at coordinate 15,572 of CAUYPK010092962.1, read as the reverse complement.
GCTTTCATATGAAAGCTGTAACCCAGTTAAGGCTAAGAATATGGGTATGGGGGAGTGGGGGGGGGGGGAGGGGTGAGGATGGGCAGAGGGAGGGTGATTGGTGGGTGGTGGTGCATCTTATAAGGGTACATGTGAAACTTAGTAAATGTAGAATATAAATATCTTAACGCAATAACTAAGAAAATGCCAGGAAGGCTATGTTAACCAGTGTGATGAAAATGTGTCAAACTGTTTATAAAACCAGTGTATGGTGTCCCATGATCACATTAATGTACATAGCTATGATTTCATAATAATAAAAAAAAAGAGTAAAACAATGGATTAGATCATATCAAAGAATTATGTATAGGTAACTTGCATTGAGCACTTGGAGGAAGGAATAATTATTTCTTATGAGTGTTAGGGCAGCCTGCCTAAAGAAAGTAATTGTTAATCTCAGCATGGAAAGATCTGTAGGATTTAAATGGATGGAAAAATAGGAAAAGAATATATTCTTCCATCATCATGCTAAGAGAACGAGATGAACAAAGGCTTCAATGAGTCCCAGGGACCTGAATGCAGGTTGTCTGATCTGGATGGAGCATAGCGTGTGGTTGAGAAACCTCCAGTACCATATTGGAAAAAAGAAATCACAATTTAGGGAGTAGCACTTAAATTATATATAAATTTTGACAAGTATAGGATTTTGGCCAGAGTAAGATGTAGTAATTCCAACAATCCCAATGGCTGTTCCTAAATTTCAGTAAATAAGGCAAGAAGGTGAGAAGTCAAAGTCGCTTGCATGTAGCGGGCATGCTGGTCAATGGTTCAGAATCAGTGAGCTGGGTAAGCTTTGGAAAAAAGGTTGCCTAGTATTAGGAATAGACTGAGGTATTTACATCCACTTCCTCCAATGTTGCAATTTCTATCTACAGTGAGTATAAGTAGTTCTGGGCTAGGTAGCTGACAACAGTATACGTCACTTAAACTTGCAAATGTTATAAATACAGGGCAGGTTGTGATACATCCTTGCTCAAAGTGTTTCTTCTATCTCTTGACTTGTATTTGACTTGGGTTTCAGATTTAATCTGTATCAAAATGTTCTAGGCTGTGAGTAATTGACCCTAGTCCCATATCTATTCACAGAGCCAGAGAAGGAATCCTGTTTTTACAGAAAGGTCAAAGACCAGACATAGTGTCTGGTTTGACAGAGCAGAGTTGTTTTTTTCCTGAGGCTACCTCTCCAGATAACCTTTTGATTTCTAACATCTTGAAGAGTCAGATGCCTTATTCCCTTAATAAATCTCATGTTATAAGTGACCTTCTGAAGTGGCTTTTTTTTTTTTTTTACTTATATTTACAACCTGGGGCTCAGAGCTCCAGCCAGCAGGGGACGAACCAGTTTACTTGATAAGCAAAGCCATGGCAACAACAACACTTGGAGCTGATTCATTATGCAAGTCGGTAGCTGGCTCATAAGGAACTGACTCTCAGCTCATTAAGAAATAAGATGCGTGCTTATTAGCCAATGTAAGTGCACAGAGAGATTTATAATGTCATGTTCTGAGTTGAGAAACCTTTCTTCCCTGTCAGAGATCCATCCTGCGAAGAAACCTAATGTAATTCGATCTACACCAAGCCTGCAAACCCCAAGTACCAAGCGGATGCTAACCGCGCCGAATCATACATCTCTGAGCATTCTGGGGAAAAGAAACTACAGTCATCACAATGGTCTGGATGGTATGTAAGCCCAGGAATTCCAGGGGCTGTACACATAGCCCTGGGCTCATCTGTGCTCAGGTGTGTCTGCCATGTCCAAGAAGGTCTTACCGACAGGGTCTTCTCCATGATTGATCTGAATGTGGGGTAGGGGAATAAGGGGGAAGACTGCTGCTTGCCACATCCTGCCAAGGGTATTTCTCCATCTCGTCAGGGATCCTTTTCTGTTCATATCTCCTATTGGGAGGCTGGTTTGGAGATGGGGTCTGTTTAGCAGGTTGCTTCTCCTGGGTAATCATGTTCTTGTGGTGATGCACACTCACTGCTCATTTACATTTTCTTGAGCAGAAGTAATTATTTTGCTTTCTATCTGAGACATCAGTGTTCTCTGGAGGTTCTTCAGTGTTCTGTGGCTCATTCTGAATTTGGCATTTGTCCCCTACTTCTTTCACCTTATAAATTTTTTTAATTGCTCAAGAGTGCTACAAGCCATTAACAGAATTGCCTGGGTGATGTCCTAAAGACAGAAATAATAATTTGTTTGAAATGGAAAAACAGAAATACCACCTCTCATCCGAAGTACTTCTCTTGGGCTCAGCCATATAATGACTCTTCAGGTGAAATTGGATTATCTTCCCATTTGGACAGTAAACACAGCCATAATAAATCATCCAGGCAGTATAGAGTGTTCATTTCAATAGCTCTGGAGTTGTTTGGGTGTTGGCTTTTATTTATGAATAAAACTCTCTAGGCTTTTTGTGCCTTATGGAACTCTTAAATTCCTCCAGTGACAGTGAACTATTTATAATGAGGCGCTACAGCAAGGATGCAGAATAGACCTAATAATAATTTCCCATGGTCACTTTCCTTCATTATGACTTTTGGTGGTCATAGTCATGTCAAAAACAAGAAAAATATTGAGGGTGAGGAGTTGTTTGCATTTACAGGGTAGCCATGGTTTTCAAGAATGTAGCTATACAGCAGATTTGCAGAAACACTTTCTTGTTAATGAGAACACTACCTGTCCTTGCCACAATATGCCTGAAGTCTAGACAGCAGAAAACCAAGGAAGAGATGTGTTAAAATGTGAAGATTAAGGCTTGGCGCCTATGGCTCAAGTGGCTAAGGCGCCAGCCACATACACCTGAGGTGGCGGGTTCATATCCAGCCCGGGCCCACCAAACAACAATGACGGCTGCAACCAAAAAAATGTGAAGGTTGATTTCTTTCCAGCTTCTCCTTGCCCACAGCTCAGATGCAGGCTTAAGTAGAACCTTGGAATTTTTCTTTTCCATCTTGTCACCCCCTCCCTGGACTTTCTAGTTATATAGTCCTACTACAGAGAACACAAAGTAAGTTCTAATTCACACACACACACACACACACACACACACACTCTAGTCCTGCTACAGAGAGCACAAAGTAAGTTCTAATTCACACACACACACACACGCATACATATATGTAGTATTCTTTATGATGAAAAGACTATCCTTGTGACTAATACTGGGATAGCAGCTTTCTGTATCTTCTTCCCTTCACACCCTGTGGTCATTCTGGACCCCAGTCTTGGCCCTGTGTTAAACTCTTTGCTCAATATGATGGATGCCTGTTCCTTGGAATGTCTTTTAAATGCCACCTTGTAGTGTTCTCTCTCTAGGCCTGGTCTGTCCTCTTTCCCTCTGGATGAATGCTGCTGCAAGACCATTGCTTCTCTGCTCTGAACAAGAGGAATGGACAGGACACACAGGACGAGACTGAAACCATCAGGCTTTGAGGGGAAAGAGACTTAGCTGCTGAAACACTTCTTTCTTTTCTTTTCTTTTCTTTTTTTTATTATTAAAAAACACTTCTTTCTTTAGGACCCTTTGCCTTTGCTGTCCTGCATGGTATGGAGAGAAAGATGGATAACATGTGCCTGGCACTGTGCCAACTCCCTTACTGTGTTAGTTCATTTAATTCAGAGAACAAGAAATTCTGGGGTCAGGGAATTTATTTTACATCTTTATGCCCAGCACAGTACCTGGCACTTAGTAGGTGCTCAGTTTATATTAATTGTACAAATGGAAGCGATTAGAAAAAGTGAGACACAGAGAAGCAAATTAAAGTTTCCAGAGTTATCAGGTACTGCACAGATGGATCGGAATTCCTGTGTGACTGATGTCAGAGTCTTTTTTTCTTTTCTTTTTTCTTTTTTTTTGAGTCAGAGTCTCAAGCTGTTGTCCTGGGTAGAGTGCCGTGGCATCAGAACTCACAGCAACCTCCAACTCTTGGGCTCAAACAATCCTCTTGCCTCAGTTTTTCTATTTTAGTAGAGATGGGGGGGTCTTAATTTTGCTCAGGCTCGTCTAGAACTCATGAGGTCAAGCAATCCACCTGCCTCAGCCTCCCAGAGTGCTGGGATTATAGGCATGAGCTACTGTGCCTGGCTGATTTCAGAATCTTTTGATTTAACCACTGTTTATAAATTAAGTTGTGGCTCCCAAACATGCTTTGTCAAGTTCTATCAGCAAGGTAGAAGCTACACAAGTTATTTTAATAGCTAATTTAATATAAGAAATCAATGTGGCAGATACTGGATGACAGATTAGGCAAACAGGGAACATGTGTGGGGCACAGGAAACAGCCAAGCACTCCTCGGGTTGGGAGAACACAAGTAAGGAGTTGAGATTATCACAACTTTGGGGGGAAGGTGCTGCTGGTGCAGGCATCTCTCAGGAGGTGTGATCAGGCTGGTTCTGGAACAAACTGCTTCTTCTACCAGGGGTGACGCTGACAGGAACTGGAAGGAGCAGGTGCCCTCTCTCTCCTTCAGTCCCGTGGGCTCCCTCTACGACCCTCTTCTGGTGTAACAGGGAGGCTGACAGCAAAGGAGAAATGTGTTGTAAACTCCCACCCAGTTCCAGTGCCAAGAATCAGAGAGGTTGGCTGGGTGAAACAATTAGAAAGTTCCCATTTTTGTGTATTACTGACAGATCTTTTCCTTAGGATGAGGGGCCTGTTTTTTATTTCCTCAGATACAGGATCTCAATGAACCTGAGTTTCCAAGATGAATTCAAAGTACTGGGGAAAATGTTTGGCTAATAGTGAGTTTTTATGGGATGATTATTACCATCATGTGCTGAATAGGTAGATACAAACTCATGGGAAAGCCTTGCTCTGTGTAATGCAGTAATAAAATCAATTATCACTGCTACTTAATTAACAGCATGTCAGACAGATGAGCACACCAAACAGAGGATATTGATGGGCAGAACTAATTTAACTAGAAACAAAACCTGGTTCCACTGACATGTTCAGGTCTTCAGCTTTAAGGTGTCCTGTCACCCTCAGGGGTTCGCCACCTCCTCCTACTCACCCTCCACCTTTGCATTGCAGTTCTTGATAAAAGAAAAGAATCTCTAGATTTCTATTAGCAGAAAGAATTTTGCCTGGCTTTTTTTTTTTTTTTTAATGATAGAGGATTTCTTTTTCGCCTCCCTGAAAGTTAATGTTTTTTCCTTTTTTTGAGACAGAGCCTCACCATGTTGCCTGGGTAGAGCGCCATGGCGTCACAGCAACCTCAAACTCTTGGGCTCAAGTGAGTCCCTTGCTTCAGCCTCCTTTGTAGCCAAGCCCCGGTGCATGTGGCTGGTGCCCTAACCGCTAAGCTACAGGCACCGAGCCAAAGTTAATATTTTTTAATCTGACTTTGGAGAAGGCCCTTTAAAGGCCCTACTATGGCTAGGGGCAGGGAGTCAGCATTCTCTGTGCTCTGGTAGGTAACCTCATTGTCACACACAGATTCTGTAATCACCCTAATAGACCTTAAACTCTGAGGATGAAGATGGAATCTGCATACGTAAAAAGCCAAGTCAGTGCAAGGAAATTACAGACCTACACAGTGCCCTGTCAGTCTCCCCACACTTCAGTCTTTCCCCTTAAGCTTTTGGCCTAGCACGTGTGCCATATGCCATCTTGGTGGCTTCCAAATCCTGTCTCCTCCACTTCCTCCATCATGGACATTTTTATTGTCAGCAAACTGAATACCAAGGGGCAGGCCCTGAGATAAGTTCAGTAGCTTTGTTCTTAAGTTGAATTTGTATGTAAGTTGGAACAGGTACATTTACATATTATTCATAATCGCTCCTGTTCATAAGTATAAGTTGTATGTCAGTCAGATGTTTGTAACTGGAGGACTTACTGTAGTAGTCTCCATTTTATAAGTTCAAGTTGTACGTGAGACAGATGTTTATAACTTAGGGACTGTCTGTATTACAGACCTACTTGATTGATTCCCCGTGGCTCTGAGTAGGGAAGGCCCTGGGGTCACTAGGGATAAGAGCCATTACTAGAAAACTGTTCCATGTCTGAGAGCCCGAAAGAGAGAGCAGCAGGATGATAGAGTTTGTCTGTTCCATGGAGTAAAAAAAAAGAACATCTGAGTGTTTGGAGTCAGATGGTATTAACTGCTTATTTCTTTGATTGTTTTTTATGTGACTTTGCGTGAATCACATGGTTTCTTTGTACCAGTTTTCTCCTCTGTAAATCTGTAAAGTACAGATTACATTTGCCTTACAGAATTGATGTAAGGATTGAAATATTTCATGTGCTTTCCTTCACTTGTTCTTTAAACACTTGATGAGGTTGGTGTTACAACCTGCATTTTAATAATTAAAAAAAAAAAAAAAATGAAAGCTCAGAGACCTTAAAGGATTTGCCCATAGGCACAGCTAGGAAGTATTAGAGATGGGATTTAAACTCCAAATCTAGTGGAGTTTTCCTCCACCAGAGGAATAAAGACCCAGATCATGTGTTGCGTGCAGCATATACAGGCATACCTTGAAGATATATGAATTTGGTTCCAGACCACTGCAATAAAGTGACTCACATGAAGTTTTTGGTTTCCCAGTGCATATAAAAGTTATGTTTTCACTATAATCTATTAAGTGCAATAGCATTATGTATAAAAAGACAATATACATACCTTACCTTAACTTTAAAATTTGTTGTTGCTAAAATATGCTAATGGTTATCTTTTGCCATCAGCAGATTGTAATCTTTTTGCTGGTGGAGAGTCTTTCCTGGTTGTTGATGGCTGCTGACTGATCTGGGTGGTGATTGCTGAAGGCTGAGGTAACTGGCAATTTCATAAAATAAGACAACAATGAAGTTTGCCATATCAATTTACTTTTCCTTTCATGAAAGATTTCTCTGTAACATGGCCATGCTGTTTGATAGGATTTTACCCATAATAGAACTTTTATTCAAAATCAGAATTAATCCTTCCAAACCTTGCTGCTTTATCAACTAAGTTGATGTAATATTTAAAATACTTTGTTATGGCTGGGCACAGTGCCTCACGCCTGTAATCCTAGCACTTTGGGAGGCCCAGGTGGTGGACTGCTTGAGCTGAGGAGTTTGAGACCAGCCTGAGCAAGAATGAGACCCTGTCTTGAAAAAAAAAATAACCAGGTGTTGTAGGGGGTGCCTGTAGTACCAGCTACTTGGGAGGCTGAGACAAGAGAATTGCTTGAGCCCAAGAGTTTTAGGTTGCTATGAGCTGACACCACGGAACTCTACTGAGGGTGACAGAGTGCCTCAATAAATAAATAAATAATAAATTTTTAAAAATAAAATACTTTGTGGTCATTTTGACAACATTTACAGCATCTTCACTAGAAGTAGATCCCATTTCAACAAACCACTTTCTTTTTTTCTGAGACAGAGTCTCAAGCTATTGCCCTGGGTAGAGTGCTAGATGGCATGTTCTTCCGTAACAAAGCTGTTTTCTTTACACTGAAAATCTGTCAGTTTGTGTAGCCACCTTCATCGATGATTTTAGCTGGATCCTCTGGAAACTTGATAATAGCTTCTACATTAGCATTTGCTGCTTTACCTTGCACTTCTATGCTATACAGACATCTTCTTTCCTTAAACCTCATGAACCAAACTCTGTTAGCTTCACTTCTACAGCTTCACCTCTGTCAGCTTTTATAGAATTGAAGGGAGCCAGAGCCTTGCTCTTGATTAGGCTTTGGCTTAAGGGAATGTTAGAGCTGGTTTGATCTTCTCTCCAGGCCATTAAGACTTTCTATCAGCAATAAAGCTATTTCACTTTCTTATGATTTGTGTATTCACTATAGTAGCACTTGCAATTTCCCTTATGAACTTTTCCTTTGCATCCACAACTTGGCTGTTTGGCACAAGAGACCTAGCTTTAAAAGCCCATCTCTGGCTCGGCACCTGTGGCTCAAGTGGCTAAGGCTCCAGCCACATACACCTGAGCTGGCAGGTTCGAATCCAGCCCAGGGCCCGCCAAACAACAAGGATGGCTGCAACCAAAAAATAGCCGGGCGTTGTGGCAGGTGCCTATAGTCCCAGCTACTTGGGAGGCGGAGGCAGGAGAATTGCTGGAGCCCAGGAATTGGAGGTAGCTGTGATCTGTGATGCCACAGCCCTCTACCTAGGGCAACAGCTTGAGGCTCTGTCTCAAAAAAAAAATTTAAAAGCCCATCACAGCTTTTGACATGTCTTCCTCACTAAGCTTCATCATTTCTACCTTTTGATTCAGAGTGAGAGATGTGCAACTCTTTCTTTCATTTGAACACTTACAAACTATTGTTATTAATTGGCCTAATTTCAGTATTGCTGCTTTTCAGGAAATAGAGAGGCCCCAGGAGAGAGAGAGAGGAGGGAGAACAGCTGGTTGGTGGAGCAGTCAGAACACACTTAACATTTATCAATTAAGTTTGCTGTAATACTTGGGTGTGGTCTGTGGTCCCAAAATAATTACAGTAGTGACATCAAAGATCACTATAACGGATAAATAATGAAAAAATTTGAAGTACAATGAGAATTACCAGAATGTGACACAGAGACGTAAAGTGAGCCATGCTGCTGGAAAGATGGTACCAGGGGGCTTGCTTGCAGGATGGTTAAATGAGCGTTGGTTTCAACTTAAAGTCACCAGCTGCATCAGCCTCTAATGAAGGAGTCAGCCTGTCTTTTGAAGCTTTGAAGCCACGTGTTGACTTTTCCTCCCTCTGAGACTTGCCACAGCCTTCCATTTGAAGAAAAAACAGTGTCTGCAAAGTACAATAAAGTGAAGCTCAGTGAAGTAAGGGACACCTGTACATGGGAGATGTTTATGTTTTCTGTGTATAGTAGATGGGTGTATGTTTGCAAATGTATAGAGAAATATAATGGGTATTTTCCTTTGTACAAACTATGAAGTTTAAGCCATCATTTTCCAATAAAAGCCTTTCACCTCTATTTCCTACCTGTGTAAAGCTCATCTGCCTGTATCATATCCCCTTCTTTTCTGGAAGTTGGGGTATAAGAGTTATATTAATGTTAGGGCGAGAAGAAAAAAGAAAGAAGAAAAAATTCACAGAATCACTTAAAGGTGAATTGTGCTTAAATCAAATTATATATATTTCCAGCATAATCTCTGACTCATAGTACGTATTCATTAAATGTTAAGGTTCTACCTCCACCTTATAGAATAGTTCCTATCAAAGTTTTATTTGGAAAGTTGCTATGATAACAACCTAAGTTATCTGTGAATTGTATGTGAATAAAATGTCAATACCTTCCTTATAACTATATTTATTTCTTACCTAAAAATACGATTCTCAAAAAATGACTCATGGATTTGCTTGAGGGTAAATGGGAATGCTCCAATGTATATCTGTACATTAGGGGGCCCAGTGTCTATAAAGAGAGATTGCCTTTGATTAAGTTATTTCAAGGCACATTAAAGAGAAGAAATTAGGTTTATAGAGAGGGCTCATTCAGCTTCCTGTAAGCTCCTATAATTAGAGCTCCTGCGGCAGAGGAGATAGAACATCATGATCTTGACACAGTGGAATCTTTTTCAGAGTGAAGGCTGAATCAGAAAACATTCGGGGAGGAGAGGAAAGGGGGGCTGTATGGTCAGCTGGAAAATCTTCGTTCTACTCCACAGGGACAAGGTGCTTCCCTGCTCTCAGTCTTTTTTTTTTTTTTTTAATTGAGACAGTCTCACTGTGTCACCCTGGAGTTGAGTGCTGTGGTGTCATAGTTCACAGCAACCTCAAACTCTTGGGCTTGAGCAATTCCCAGCTTCCTGAGTAGCTGGGACTACAGGTGCCCACCACAACGCCTGACTAGTCTTTTAGAGATGGGGTCTTACTCATGCTCAGGCTGATTTCGAACTCCCAAGCTCAAGCAGTCCACCTGCGTCAGCTTCTTAAGCGTGCTAAGATTATAGGCTTGAGTCACCAAGCCTGGCCTGTATCTCTCAGTCTTTATCAGATAAGGAGCTTGAGAAAAAGTTTTGCTTGTGAAGTGATACAGATCATAGGCCAGAGGTGCTCTTAATCTTTTTCAAAGAATACATGGCTTTTATCCCAAGGATATGGAAACAGAACTGAGTGTGTCAGGGAAACCAAAGCAACAAGCTCAGAAGAGAGGTGAGTTTTCACTGGGATGGAGTGAGGGCATCTGAGCTAGAAAAAGTGATGAATTGCACAATGAAGCCCTTTTTAATCTGTTCTTCTCTGGCTTATTTCCTCTGGGGCAAGTGAGTACACTATAGATCTAGTTATTTTTCTTATTTATTTTCTGCATTGAATAATATCGTTTTTCTAATTTGCCCATGAAGAGGGTATTTAATGTGGATGCCTTTGTAAGTACAATATTATGATCTAGAGTGTAAAGATTGTCCTTTTGATGACTTGTTTCTGAAATCAGTGATTCAGCAATTCCAACTGTTGGCATTCCAGCCCTGGGAAATGGGTGATGGTGAGAGCCATTATACCACTGAGCCAGCTCTGAGAATGCATCTGCTGTCTTCACAAATTCCAGTAAAAATAGACTGCCAGGGACAGCTGATGGCTCTTCTAGGCATGCTTAGGCCCAGGCTGCCTTCTGTTGCAAGTTTTATGCCATTTCAAAAGACTACAGTTTTGTTTTGTTTTTTAAAACCTGGTTTAAACATCAAATCTACCTAGACTCACCTCTGGTCTCCCTTGTCTCAAGGTGTAATGTCATAATCTCGTTAAATATATTTAGAAAACCTTTGAGGTTTTAAAAAATTATTTTATAAAGTACTATTATGGCCCCAGGGTTTATTGAATGTGAAGCAATATAGCAGAGTATGTTATTATTGGGAAGGTTTCTGGACTATTGAAACATTGTCTGAGGGCAGTGGATGGCCTCTCAGCCTATGGACCTGAGAGGGTAGGAGCTATCGAGGAAGACAGACCCACATTCATTAGGCATGAGTAGTTAACAATTTGGTGTTTTGGAATATTCTGGAAAGATGCCAAATTGGCTATTCCTGGGTCCTGGGTTTACTAGTATCACATTTCTCCCAGAGAGTACTTCTGTCTTCTCCTAAGAGAAACACTGGTGTGGGAGCCCGTAAGGGTCCTAGACTTGAGATCTTTTCAGCAATGATCCTAGAAGAGTTACAAAAGTCTGTGGTAGTTACTTAAGGGTTCTCAGCTGAGTGGGTTAGCACTGACCTCCTTAATCTGTATCTCCCTTTATCTATAGGTGTCATTACAGGAAACCAGCCTTTTAAAACCAATTGTCCCTAGGTTTCCCCATTCTCCTTGAGGCAGAGGGTGACCTCTGAGAAGGAAAGTGACACTCTGACTTGAGAACTCCTTTCAGGCTTTTGTTTTGGGTGGGAGGAGGGGGGTGGCCTCTGGGTAGATGTTTTGGAAAGGAAAAAGAGGAAGACAGCAAGGGAGGAGATTGAGGTCCCTGAGAAAAGGATTCGGCTTAAAAGAGGTTTGAGACATCTATCAAAAGAGCAGGCACAATTGTCTGAGAAAGCCATTGGGATGTCAGAATAGTAATAGTAAAAGATCTTGATGCCCCAGGGAAGTAAACACCAACCTCAGAAACCAATTGATTTTGGCATCCCTTGAGCAACCTCTGTGGCTCCTGGTGAGGAAGTGAGGAGAAGCCTTCTGAATCTGCAGAGTCCCCAGGGCATTGGAAATGGAAGGATTTGTCACAGGCTGTTTGATTTGGAAACCCCCACTGAGTTCATTTTAAGATTCTCAACCCTGTTTATTGTTATTTTCTTTCCCTGTTTTCCCTTCCAAATGACTGAACAGTCTTTAAGCTCAGAAAACATCTGAGTTACAATCTATGCATATTCCTCTCTCAACAAAATATTTATTTTTATCAGCAACTATTTATATATAAATGAATATGAAAAGTGATTAATGTAAACTGAGCTGCAGACGTGAAGATAATTTTGTTAGATGAAGGTTCCCAAATAAGATATCTGAGAAGACCCTTATCACAATGTTCTGATTGCACTTCACTGAGTGAGCCCCTCTGGGGCAGTCAAGGAGCAAGAGTGGGGGGGAGTCTTAGGGAAATAAGGGCTGATCACATTTAAAACATCTGGGCCCAACTCTAAGCAGAAAACATGGGCAGGATGTTGTTTGAACCTCCTGACCTGGCCCTCTGATCTTGATGTTTTTCTGTAGCTTTCCATTTCTGTGTCTTTTTCTCTACTGTCTGAGAGACTGTCTCAATTTTATATTCCAACCACGTCTGTTTTTCCTTTTGTAAGTTTTTGCTTCATATATTTTTAGATTCTGTTATTGAGTATATATGTAGTTTGGGTTTTAATGTCTTTTTGACCTTTTATCACTATGAAATGGTCCTCTTTATCTCTGTGTCTTAAATTATACTTTGTCTGATAATAGGGCATACCAGTTTCCTTTCTCTTTCTTTTTTTTTTTTTTTTTTTTCCTTTTTTTAAATTTCAAATTAATACCAGGGTACAAATTTTCAGGTTACATTGTTTTCACTTCTAAGGTAAAGTTCAAGTTGTTAGCTGAGTCCTTTACCCAGGAGGCGTGCTGAACACCCTCTTTTTTTCTATTTTGAGACAGGGTCTTACTCTGTCATCCAGGCTGGAGTGCAGTGGCACAGTCAAAGCTTATAGCAGCCTCAAACTCCTGGGCTGATGTCATCTTCCCACCTCAGCCTTCCAAATAGCTGGGACTTCAGGCAGGCACCACCACACCTGGTTTATTTTATTTTTTGAGACAGTCTTACTTTGTCACCCTTAGTAGAGTGACCTGGTGTCATAGTTCACATCAACCTCAAACTTTTGGGCTGTAGCAATTCTCTTGCCTCAGCCTCCCAAGTAGCTGGGGCTACAGGTGCCCAACACGAAGCATGGCTAGTCTTAGAGACAGGGTCTTGCTCTTGCTCAGCCTGGTCTTAAACCCATGAGATCAGGCAATTCACCTGCCTCAGCCTCCCAGAGTGCTAGGATTACAGGTGTGAACCACCACACCCAGCCCACCTGGTTTATTTAAAAAAATTTTTTTTGAGAAATAAGGTCTCACTGTATTGCCCAGGTTGGTCTCAAACTCTGGTCTCTGATCCTCACACCTCAGCCTCCTAAAGAGCCACTGCACCCAGCTCTGGTTTTCTTTTTTCCTCCTCCTTTGGGGGGTTTTATAAGTGAAATTTTCTCGAGTTTTATTAACCTTGAAATGGAATGATTCTTTTTTTTTAATTTTTTTGAGACAGACTCTCACTTTGTTGCCCTTTTTAGAATGCTGTGGCATCACAGCTCACAGCAATCTCAAACACTTGGGCCTAAGCAATTCTCTTGTCTTAGCCTCCCAAGTAGCTGGGACTATAGGCACCTGCCACAATGCCTGGCTATTTTTGTTTGTTTGTTTGTTTGTTTGTTTGTTCAGCAGGCCCAGGCCGGGTTTGAACCCACCTGCCCTGGAGAATATGGCCGGCGCCCTAACCACTGAGCTATGGGCACCACCACCACCACCACCCCCAGAGAAATAGAATGATTCTTAAAGCTTCTCTAAAGCCAGCATATGTTATTCCAGCACAGATTTTTAAAACCCTATTCTGAGGGGAAAAAATACATTCAAAGTTGTTTTTTTTTTTTCTATTTTTTCACTTAACAACAATCAGCACCGAAGACTTCTTTTAGTGTGTGAGTTTTGTTTTTGTTTTTGTTTATCCACATACCAAACAAGCAGTCAGTCCTGTAGCAGACACCAGCTGGGTGTCCTCCAGTTCAGTTCTGACACTATCTATCTGGAAAGAGCATCAGATCCCACAGGTGGAGGGCTCAGTCCCACAAGACTGCTTCCCATTTCCAATGCCAATCGCAAGCTCTTGGTTGTTTTGCCCGTGCTGTGACTAGCTGGCTGTAAATCAGGGATCCCATAACTCCCTCCCTGGGTTTGATTAATTTGCTAGAGCAGCTCACAGTACTCTGGGAAACATTTATGTTTACCAGCTTATTTAAAGGATATTACAAAAGATATTGATGAGGAGAAGCATAGGGAAACTGGAAGGGGCTTGGAGCTTTCATGTCCTCCTAGGTGCACCACCCTCCAGGGACCCCCACATGTTTAGCTATCTGGAAGCTCTCCAAACCCTGTTCCCTTACGGGGCTTATGGAGACGTCATTGAATTGGCATGATTGACAGCTATGTAGAAATGTGATCAGGCAAAAAAAGAGTTTGGGCTACTGAGTGAGGAAACCCAGCAAGGCCTGTTCAGGTTCTTCACATCTCTGTGCAGCGTTTCTTCCTCCAGGGTGTGAGGCAGGACCCTTCTGAAATGAGGATCTTACGGCCTATGACCAGGTAAGGTAAGTCGAAGCTCCAAGACAGAAAGGCGTGGAAACATTATAATAGAGTATATTTTTAGTTTCTAAGACCTTCCCTGGAGAGAAAAATGGAGCAAGTGAAAGGAGGGCAGGTGGAGGGCAGAGCAAGAGATTTTCTTTTCTGAGGCCTAAAAATGTCCATTATAACCAGGGGTGATAGAATTATAAGCCAGGAACTGTGGTGTGGGTGAAAACTATATATATACGTGTGTATATAGCTGTCAGAAGCTCTCCAAACCCTGTCCCCTTATGGGGCTTATGGAGATGTCATTGAATCGGCATGATTGACAACCATGTAGAAATGTATATACACATGTGTGTGAGAATCACACTATAAAGCCATTTTATTACCATTTCTTTTTTTAAATCGCTTTATTAAGGTATCATTGTCATTCAGTAAACTATTATATTTTAAACATAATAATTTAATAAGTTGCTTTTTCTTTTTTTTTTTTTTGTGGGTTTTTTTTCGTTGTCGTTAAGACAAAGTCTCATTCTATTGCCTAGGCTAGAGTGCCATGGTGTCATACCTCACAGTAACCTCAAACTTCTGGGGTTCAGGCAATCTTCCCGCACCAGCCTCCTGAATAGCTGGGACTCAGGCACCGACCACAGTGCCCTGCTAATTTGATAAGTTTAGAAATGGTATACCCCAAGAAGGAACCATCAGCACAATCCAGATAATAAACTTATCTATCGCTCCCAAAAGTTTTCTTGTACCCCTCTATAATCTTTTTTTTTTTTTTTTGCAGTTTTTGGCCGGGTCTGGGTTTGAACCAGCCACCTCCAGCATTTGGGGCCAGCGCCCTACCCCTTTGAGCCACAAGTGCCACCCAAGAAATAAGCCTTTGGGTTTTTTTGTTTGTTTGTTTGCAGTTTTTGGCCAGGTCTGGGTTTGAACCCACCACCTCCGGCATATGGATCTGGCACCCTACTCCATTGAGCCACAGGCTCTGCCCACCCCTCTGTAATCTTCCCTCTCACCCCTCCATATCTCCCCTACTTCCCTCTCACCCCTCCATGTCTCCCCTACTTCCCCCTCACCCCTCCATGTCTCCCCTACTTCCCTCTCACCCCTCCGTGTCTCCCCTACTTCCCCCTCACCCCTCCGTGTCTCCCCTACTTCCCTCTCACCCCTCCGTGTCTCCCCTACTTCCCTCTCACCCCTCCATATCTCCCCTACTTCCCTCTCACCCCTCCGTGTCTCCCCTACTTCCCTCTCACC
>CAUYPK010092959.1:0-19704 GCA_963574355.1 Loris lydekkerianus | reverse complement strand
ATCTGAAGGAAATTGACCAATGCTTGGAAGCACATCACCTTCTAAGACTTAGCCAGAATCAAGTAGAAATGTTGAGCAGGCACATATCAAGTTCTGAAATAGCATCAACCATACAAAACCTCCCTAAAAAGAAAAGCTCAGGACCAGATGGTTTCATGTCAGAGTTCTACCAAAGCTTTAAAGAGGAATTAGTACCTATACTACTCAACCTGTTCCAAAAAGTAGAAAAAGAATGAAGACTACCAAACATGTTCTATGAAGCAAACATCACCCTGATCCCCAAACCAGGAAAAGTCTCAACAAGAAAAGAAAACTAAAGACCAATATCACTAATGAATATAGATGCAAAAATATTCAACAAGACCCTAAAAAACAGAATCCAGCAACACATCAAACAAATTATACATCATGACCAAGTCGGTTTTATCCCAGGGTCTCAAGGCTAGTTCAATATCTGTAAATCTATAAGTATAATTCAGCACATAAGCAAATTAAAAAACAAAGATCATATGATTCTCTTAATCGATGCAGGAAAAGCTTTTATAATATCCAGCATCCCTTCATGATCAAAACACATAAGAAAATTGATATGGAAGGGACATTTCTTAAACTGATAGAGGACATCTACAGCAAACCCACAACCAATATCATATTGAATGGAGTTAAATTGAAATCATTTCCGCTCAGATCAGAAACAAGAAAAGGCTGCCCACTGTCTCCATTGCTCTTTAACATTGTAATAAAAGTGTTGGCCACCACAATTTGGGAAGAAAAGGCAATCAAGGGTATTCACATAGGGTCAGAAGAGATCAACTTTCGCTCTTCACAGATGATATGATCATATATCTAAAAAATACCAGGGATTCTACTACAAAACTCCTAAAAGTGATCAAGGAATACAGCAGCATCTCAGGATACAAAATCAACATTCATAAATCCATAGCCTATATATATAGCAACAATAGTCAAGTTGAAAAAACACTTAAGAACTCTATCCCATTCACAGTAGTGCCAAAGAAGATAATATATTTTGGAGTTTATCTAACAAAGGACGTGGAAGATCTCTATAAAGAGAACTATGAAACTCTAAGAAAAGAAATAGCTGAAGATTTTAACAAATGGAAAAACATACCATGCTCATGGCTGGGAAGAATCAACATCATTAAAATGTCCATACTACCCAAAGCAATATATAATTTTAACGCAATCCCTATTAAAGCTCCACTGTCATTCTTTAAAGATCTTGAAAAAATAATACTTTGTTTTATATGGAATCAAAAAAATAGCCAAGAAATAAAACTCAGAAATAAAAACAAAGCAGGAGGAATCACGCTACCAGACCTCATACTATACTACAAATCGATAGTGATCAAAGCAGCATGGTGCTGGCACAAAAACAGAGAAGTAGATATCTGGAAAAGAATAGAGAACCAAAAGATGAATCCAGCTACTTACCGCTATTTAATCTTTGGTAAGCCAATTAAAAACATTCAGTGGGGGAAAATATTCCCTATTTAACAAATGGTGCTGGGTGAACTGGCTGGCAACCTGCAGAAGACTGAAACTGGACCCACACCTTTCACCATTAACTAAGATAGACTCTCACTGGATTAAAAATTTAAACTTAAGGCATGAAACTAAAAATACTAGAAGAGAGTCCAGGGAAAACCCTTGAAGAAATCAGCCTGTGCGAGTATTTTATGAGGAGGACCCCCCGGGCAATTCAAGCAGCTTCAAAAATACTCTACTGGGACCTGGTCAAAGTATAAAGCTTCTACACAGCCGACAACACAGTAAGTAAAGCAAGGAAACAGCCCTCAGAATGGGAGAAGATATTTGCAGGTTATGTCTATGACAAAGGTTTAATAACCAGAATCCACAGAGAACTAAAACTTATAAGCAAGAAAAGAACAAGTGATCCCGTCACACACTGGGCAAGTGTTTTGAAGAGAAACTTCTCTGAAGAAGACTGGCACACAGCCTACAGACATATGAAAAAATTCTCATCATCTTTTATCATCAGAGAAATGCAAATCAAAACTACTTTGAGATATCATCTAACTCCAGTAAGACTAGCCTATATCATAAAATCCCAAGACCAGAGATGTTGGCGTGGATGTGGAGAAAAGGGAACACTTCTACACTGCTGGTGGGAATGGACATTAATACATTCCTTTTGGAAAGATGTATGGAGAACACTTAGAGATCTAAAAGTAGGTCTGCCATTCAATCCTATAATTCCTCTACTAGGCATATACCCAGAAGACCAAAAGTCACTCCACAACAAAGATATTTGTACCAGAATGTTTATTGCAGCCCAATTCATAATTGCTAAATCATGGAAAAAAACCCATGTACCCATCGATTCATGAATGGATTAATAAATGGTGGTATATGTACACCATGGAATATTATGCAGCCTTGAAGAAAGATGGAGACTTTACCTCTTTCATGTTCACATGGTTGGAGCTGGAACATATTCTTGTTAGTAAAGTATCTCAAGGATGGAAGAAAAGATATCCAATGTACTCAGCCCTACTATGAAACTAATTTACAGCTTTCTCATGAAAGCTATAACCCAGTTAAAATCTAAGAATAGTTGGAAGGGGGAAAGGGAAGTGAGGGAGGAGGAAGGTGGGCAGAGAGAGTGGGATTGGTTGGATCACACCTGTGGTGCATCTTATAAGGGTATATGTGAATCTTAGTAAATGTGGAATGTAAATGTCTTATCACAATAACTAGGAAAATGCCAGGAAGGCTATTTTAAGCAGTGTGATCAAAATGTGTCAAACTTTCTATGAAACTAGTGTATGGTGCCCCATGATCACATTAATGTACACATCTATGATTTAATTTTAAAAAATAAAAAATAAAAATATATATATATTCATTAAAAAATTTTTAAAGTTTTTTTAATTAAGTCTTTTGTACATAGATCATAAATACATTTATGCCATTTTCAGTGTGCTGATTATTTGTACAAATTGGAGTCCTTTTCTGAGGACTCTGTTGTTATTTTGTCTGTCATTTCTGATTGATGAAATTAGAGATTTTACTGGTTTTTTCTTTTTTTCCTGGCTAGGTTAGCCAAAGGTTTATCTATTTTATGGGCCTTTTCAAAAAACCAACTTTTGGATTTATTGATCTGTTGTATAATCCTTTTGTTTTCAATTTCATTTCATTCTGCTTTAGTTTTGGTTATTTGTTTTTTTCTACTGGGTTTGGGGTTGGAATGTTCTTCCTTTTCCTGTTGCTTGAGATGTCCCATTAAGTTGTTAACTTTTTCTCTTTCTGTTCTCTTGAGGAAGGCTTGCAGTGCTATAAATTTCCCTTTTAGGAATGCCTTTGTGGTATCCCAAAGGTTCTGATAATTCATGTCTTCATTGTCATTTTTTTCCAAAAATTTGTCAATTTCCTTCTTAATCTCATCTCTGACCCAGCTATCATTCAGCATAAGGTTATTTAACTTCCACGTTTTTGTATGAGTATGCATATTCCTGTTGTTACTGAGTTCAACCTTTATTCTATGATGGTCTGAGAAGATGCAAGAAATAATTTCTATTCCTTTAAATTTACTGAGGTTAGACTTGTGACCTAATATGTGATCAATTTTGGAGTATTGTTCCATGGGCTGATGGGAAGTATGTGTATTTAATTTTGTTGGGATGAAATGTTCTGTAGATGTCTGTTAAATCCAAATGTTGGATGGTTAGGTTTAAATCTAAAATTTCTTTGCTCAGCTTCTTATTGGAGGATGCATCCAACACTCTCGAAGGAGTGTTAAAATCTCCAACTATTATGGAGCTGGAGGAAATCAAGTTGCTCGTGTCTGTAGAGTTTCTCTTATAAATTGAGGTGCATTCTGGTTGGGTGCATATATATTAATAATTGAAATCTTATCATATTGAGTATTACCTTTAACAAATAGAAAGTGTCCATCCTTATCCTTGGTTATTTTGGTTGGTTTAAAGCCTATTATATCTGCAAATGGAATTGCAACACCTGCTTTTTTTCTGATTACCATTTGCCTGAAATATGGACAACCATCCTTTCACCCTGAGTCCATATTATCTTTTAATGTAAGATGAGATTCTTTCATGCAGCAAATATCTGACCTGAGTTTTTGTATCCAGTCAGCTAACTTGTGCCTCTTTAGAGGACAGTTTAAGCCAATTACTTTAATGGAGAATATTGATAAGCCTTGTATAATTTTGGGTATCAAGTTTTTTGAAAGTCCATTGGACATTTTTAATTTTTTCATCACTGTAGAAGTTGATCAAAAGTTTTTGAGTGAGTTTACTTTTGTGGTAGAGGATATGGTTGGTCATTATGGAGGATAAGTCTGAGAATATCCTTAAGAGCTAGTTTGGTTATGGCAAATTTCTTCAACATGTGAATGTCATTAAAGTATTTAATTTCTCCATCATAAATGAAACTCAGTTTAGCTGGATACAGAATCCTGGGTTGAAAGTTATTTTGTTTTGGAGATTAAAAGTCAATGACCTCTTCTGACTTGAAAAGTTTCAGCAGATAGATCTGCAGTCATTCTAATATTCTTCCCTTTGTAGGTTATGGTTTTTTTATATCTGGCTGCTTTCAGAATTTTCTCCTTCAAATGAACTTTAGTGAAGTTAATTATGATGTTCCTGGGAAATGTCTTATTTGTGTTGAGTCATGTTGTTGGGGTTCTGAAACTGTCTGCTTTCTGAATTCCAGAATCTCTTTGCATGTCTGGAAAATCCTCTTTCATAATTTCATGGAGAAGAGCCTCTATGCCTTGCAAAGCCACTTCATCACTTTTTGGGATTCCAATTAGGTGGATATTAGCTTTCTTCGCATTATCCCAGAGCTCTCTGAGAGAATGATCCATTTTTGCTCTCCATTACTTTTCCTCTTTGAGAATTTGGGAGCATTCAAAAGCTTTGTCTTCATTGTCAGAAATCCTTTCTTCTGCTTGCTTCACTCTGTATCTGAGGGATTGTATTGTATTTTTCAGAACTTTGAGGGCAGCAAATTCTTGCCTCAATGTGTCAAAATCTTCAGTGATTTTGTCGGTAAATTCATTGAATTCTTGAGACATTTTTTGAATTGCTCCTCGAATTTCTAATTTCAACTTTTCCTCCATTCTATTAATCTTGTTTGCAATCCAAATTCTGAATTCGATTTCTGACATCTCGGCCATCTATTTGTAAATGGGATCTTCAGTTACATCTGCCATATCTTTCCGTGTGGTTTGGGGGAAATGATCTACTCTGGTTATTCATGTTACCAGAGATTTTCTACTGATTCCATCCCATGATTATTTTACACTGTCTGACTAGATGAGTGGATAAAGAAAAGTTGGGTTTGGGGCTCCAAGAGTAGTGATTAATCATCCCTTTGCCCCAAAGCTGGGACTGGTGTCTGTACCTTTTTCCCTGGTGCTTTGCCAAGTATGCATATATTGCTACAGCCTGAGAAACTGGGGACATGTTTGGTGTGGTGGGGCTAAGTGGCTCTGTCTTGTTTTCAGCTGGTCTCTGTCTGACCCTAGTAAATCAGTTACTCTGGGTTGAAGAATCAGTTGTGGAGAAATACCAGGAATTAAGTCACCCCACCCTCCACACGCAACAATTGGAAAAGGAAAATCAAACCTTCCTACAACCATACACCCAGGGTACCACTTGGATAGTCCTCGGGCTATTGACCCAGTTCAAGAGTTCCAAATCAATTGTCTCAGTCAGCACCTGTCTCAGGTGGAAGAGTTTAAAAGGTCTCTGGCCACTAGATCACAGGAGTCTGCTGACAACTCAAATATGACTTGCTCCGGTGCTTCAGGAGGTCAGGAGGGCCCACTCAGAAAATAGATTAGACTGGGAAGGTAAATGTTTCCTTCCCAACCTTGCACCTCTGTCACACCCAGTCACTGATAATCCCACTGGGCTGTGATCCAGTTCCCTCTAATGAGCAGATACTCCAGGGGTTTGCACATGCCTAAATCACAGGGAGATCTATGTCTCCTCAGCCAGGCTGCTGCTGTCTGCCACTATCCATCAGGGGGTGGTGAGGCCTGACAACCTTGGGTGCTTGGTGGAGGCTGGGACTGTTCACTCAGTTCCAGCCCCACCCCTTATTGATTTTACTGACAGAACAGAACAACTTCACAGAATTTATTGCTATCCTGGCTATCTTTCCCTGCAGAAGAGATGCTGTTAGAGTTCACATAACCTGTGCCTCAGGCTCTGTCTGTGCTGCTGCCTGGTCTCAGTGCTGTTTGTTTTCCAGCGGCACATGGTTAGCTGTCAGTTGCAGCCTCTCCTCTTTTGTCTGGGCTCATGATCCCCTGAGGGTCGAGTGTGTCTTAGGCTCAGTAAAATAGTACTCTGGGTCAGCCCTGACCTGGGAATTTGCTGACCCTGGACATGTGTTTTCTAGTCCCCATGCTCCACTCAGGCCGGTACCACCTCAGGCAAACCCTTTACTCCTGGGGCCTGCATTTTGGTCCTAGATCTGTTCTGCCAGTGGCTGCCACCAGAGAAGATGCCCAGCTTCCTCTGTTTCTCAAGAGAGACAGGAGGTGTGACTCTGGAATATCCAGGGGTGAGCCCTATTGTTGCCAAAAACACCTGCTGCTCTGTGCCTTGGGGCACTGCCGATCCTGTGTGGTTCCTTCTCAACCAACTGTCCTCTCCTCACTCTCGTGCCACAGAATCAGCACTGACCAGCAGCAGTCCATGCCCTGTCCACACTTCTTGAGAAAATACCCAAGAATCTGGACTCCTGGGGGACAGGCCTCCAGACTTTACAGTGAGAATGGAGGGGAGTGTTGGGAGCTCAGAATTGCAGGTAGAGAATATATATAGTTTTATACAGTTTTATGCCTGGCAGGAGAGTGCCATGGCACCCTAGTAGGGAAAGTAGGTCCAGTTTTTAGAGTGTCTCTCCTGTGGGATATAATGGGAGGACTTTTGAACTCTGCTCATTTGTTTATGGGGTACTCCAAGCCGTTCTCATGGGGGAGGGGACTCCCATCCACACAATGGATTTTGTACCTTTTTTGTGTGTGTCCTTGGGGTCACAGCTCACCTCAGCAGGGTTGATGTGCGTTCTTTAATCTTCTCTCTTGACACAGCTCTAATCCACCAGGTTACCTGCTAAATTTCTGTCCTATAACTCTCCTTTTGGACGGGAGCCTCTGTGGAAGGCTGGCTTCAGTCAGCCATCTTCCTTCCCTGCAAATTTTACTTTCCCCTCTTTCATTCTTATAGTTACTTCAGACCTCTCTCTTTTTTTACAACTCTGCCTTAGCGCTCACTTCCTGCTTGTGCACAGAACCCAAGTTGGCCTGCAATAAAAATTTAAGATCTTCTCAGCACTTCTCTGAGTATGGGTGTATCCCTGGGCATGACACAGTCTTGCACATGTGTGGGGCCTCCCATATCATCAGGAGCACATCACAGATCTTCAGGACTCTATACAGCCATCTCACTCTTTGCCTCTTCCTTTGAAGTTTTTTTGGTCATCTTTTTGTTTGCTCAAATTCTTCTTGCTACCTTAGACACTGGCAATGTTCAACAATTACTGCTTATTGTTTTTGACAAATGCCTCCAGGGAAAATATTTTTCACATAGAGAAAGCTCTGAGTCAGGTCAAATAAATACAAGCCTCATGAGTGAGAGTTTCCAGAGAACTCTCAGACAGATCAATAATGCCAGTATCTGAAAATGTGCTTTTGGAGAGCTCCAAACTCATTTGTCCCTTCCAGTAACTGCAGAGCTCCTGGTTTTCTAGGCTACTATAGAGCTGAAGATGGGCATGAGAAATCAGCAAGTTAGAATGCCACAAATCTTTCTAACAGTATAGGGTGATCACAAAGTTCATGTGAAATTACTTTTTAATAAATGCTCCTTGAATTTTTATAAGCATTTGGTTAATTTCCAAAGTTTTGAAAAAGTTGATCTTGATATTTTTCACAATTTTAGTATTTTTATTGCTTCTCTCAAAGCATATTTTTTTGGAGTCTTTACTATGCTATTTACACTGATGTCCCTCTAATGGATACTAAATCTGAGTCTAAAAGCTTTACTTTTATAATCATCCTAAAGAATATTATTCCCACTAAATGAAAGTTTCCACAAGGGCAGTAGTTTGATTTGTCTTGTTTACCATTATAGCCCTCTGCCCAGTCCACAGCCTGCTGGGCAGCAAGTACTCAGTACATATTTGATGGCTCAAGGGATGAATGAGTAAATGAGGCCTGCCTGTAACCACCCAAGGGTTAAACCCAGGGGAAATTTAGAACTGCTCTTATTTGGGTGAGGTCTTACTGCTTCATCTTCTCTATTCTAAATGCCATGTGTTGTAAGATGCACAATCAATTCAAAACCTGAAGAGGGAAAATTAGCGTTTTAAATGTGTAAGTCAATTGTATGTCACATTTGAGAAATGTTTTAAAAATGCGAAAAGTGTGTGTTTTAAATTCAAAATGTAGCAGTGCTCCTTATTTTATATAAGAGGACTTAGATTTATAGCAATCTTCCCAAGATCACAGAGCGTCAAGATGCAACAGAGACAGACATTAACCAAGGTTTGATTCCAAAACTTGTGTCCTTACCCAAGACTCTTTGGAGGAAGAAGTATAGGTCAGTGGCCCAAAACACAAAGCTTTGAGTCATTAAAAACTCTGGGTTAAAATTCTGGACCAATACATGTGAGTTATTGCTTTGAATAGTGTGTGCAACCTTCCCAAACCGCAATCTGTTCATCTGGATAATGGGAATATTAACAGTGCCCACCTCCCGAGATTGTGGTGCAGAATAGATGAGATAATGTGTGTGAGGTGTGTGCATATGAAAACCACCAAATACATATCACATGCTGATAATATGTTAAAGTTAATAATATATTAGACTGATTAACAGACAGTTAATCAGTGAAATGGAAAAGCGGTGAGAACAGGTGGGGATTTGTTCTTGACCCTCTATCAATCACTTTGCATCATAACAGTTCATTCATTAAAGGAATATTTAGATGTTCTTCTCTTAAGGAAATAATTCTATTATAAAAAAATAATAATAATAATCCTGTCCTGGGAGTCTTGAAATTCACTTCTAATCTAGTTCTCTCCCATTGGCTGTGGTCATCTTGGATAAGTAAACCTCTCCTCCCCACCCCTCAGTTTAGTCATCTGTGAAATGGGGTGGGTAGGTTGGGTCTAATGAGGAATCTCTATAGGCTGTCATGCCAGCTATCCCTGGGAATCTGTGAGTCAAGGATGCTCTGTCTGGGATGATCTGAGAGGATGGGAAATGGGAGAACTTTTGGCTTATTCGTTGGAAAAGAAAGGTTCATGGGCTAAATTATTTACTAGCGAATTCCTCCCCTGCTGGTAATGATTCCAAGAGCAGTCACCATCTCTGCTTCTCCATCCGTATCCCATTTATAGAATGACATCTGCTTAGTTAGTGTTTTGACAGTCTCCTTTCTGTCCCCCTTCTTCCTGCCCCTGTCAGGGTGGCTGCCACTATTCTGCTGGGTTATCTTTACCCTGTCAGTCATGGTAATGAGCTTGCATCCACTCTGCTGGTTGATTCAGAGAGGAAGGAAATTGCCAGGATGTCAGTGTGTGAGTGTGTCTGTCAGGGGCTACAGCCACATCGTGTCACATGCACATGGACTGGGCTTGTCACATGCAGATGGAAGGAGGGGCAGTAGGTGGGGCAGTGGCATCTGCTGTTCACCTGCCCAGAGGGGTGTGCGTGTGTGCATGTGTGCATGGCTCTGTGTGTGTGTACCTTCACTTAGGCATATAAGTGTCACTGCACTCATTGTATCTATTTGCAGGCTTGTGTTTGTGTACTGCATACCCGTGTGTTTGGGTGTGGTGTGACTCTGTGTTTGTTCCTGGGGATCTCCCTGTGTCATCATGGTTTGATATATGATGATTCAGAGCACAGGCTCTGGAGGTAGACTGTCTTAGTTTACATCTCAACACTGCCACTGACTACCCACGTGGCCTGGGACAAGGTACTTAAGCCATCTATGTCTCAATTATCTCACCTGAAAAATGAGATAGTTAGTGAGTCATTATGAAAATTTTGAGACCAAGCGTGTTATGGTCCATTACTTCACTTCCATGAAGCCCAGTTGAGGGCATCCTTTCTGATTCACTTGTGCAAGTTTCACCTTGCTCGGCTGATTGGTCTTGCTGGGAGGGCTTTATTTGTTTCTGTCCACACAGATTTTATTTTTATTTGATTTTTGTATATCTCAAAACTTTTGTAATGACCCATGTATAACACCTTTACCACCAAGATGTGAGAGTTAAATGTTATTGTATGTGAAAAGAGTTAGCACATGGCTGGGTGTGGTGGCTCATGCTCATAATCCCAGCACTCTGGGAGGCTGAGGTGGGTGGATGGCTTGAACTCAGAAGTTTGAGACCAGCTTGAGAAAGAGCAAGACCCTGTGTGCACTAAAAATAGAAAAAATAGCCAAGCATCATGGTGGGCACCTGTAGTCCCAGCTACTTAGCAAGCTGCAACAGAAGGATTGCTTGAGCCCAAGAGTTTGACATTGCTGTTAGCTCTGAAGATGCCACAGCACTCAACCCCAGGGCAACAGTGAGACTCTGTCTAAAAATAGGCAGTGGTTGGTACAAAGTAAATGCCCAAGAAGTACTATCCAGCACTCCTTGTCACCTTCTTTTTTATTTTTATTTTTTGTGCTTATCAACAATTCATATTTTACCGAATTATCATTTCTGCACCCTCACATGAAGAATACTCACATGTCCTTCCTGATAATTCATTTTATTACCAGTTTTGTTAACTACTGTATTCTCAATGCCTAGAACAAGGCTCAGCATACAGTATGTGCTTAATAAATAATTGTTCCCTTAGACTCGGATCACTTGTGTATGTGAGGGTTTGTGGGTGTCTATGTGCATGTCTGGAAGTGTGTCCAGTGTGCGTCTATGTGTGCATATTTGTGAATGTGTGTCTGTGTGTGTGTGTGATAGGGAAGAAATTCAGCCAATAGTTTCTAGATGGTGAATGGCAAGAGAGTGAGTCCCAGGCACCCGCAAGGCACACCCGTTAAAGTCACAACCCGTGGGTCTCCTTGACTGACCACAGTAAACCCATGAAACATGGGGAGCTTGCCTTGCAGGTTGGGAAAACCCATTCTTCTTGGGGGAGGAAGTCCTCGTCCTTCCCCACTCACTTTGTTTCTACCTGATCTATCTATCTATTCATCACAGCAGGCGTGCTCCCTGAAGAAATGAGTTTGGAGCCCCCTGGTCACATCTCACTCCGAGAATTCCTTGAGCTCTGCAGGTGCAAGGGGGAAGCCGGGCTCAGTGGGTAAAGCATGCTAGCTGGTAGCAGGGAAAGGGGGGCATTTCAGTATGGTTATGGCATTTCTTTCCTAACAATGAAGATGATGGTCACAATAGTGACAGTGGAGGGCACAGAGGTGGAGGTGTGATGTCCAGATCTTTCTTCTAAGTGGGACTTGCTGCAGAGTTTGGGAGCCATGACCGGTAGATAGCCAACAGCTCTTGTTCAGGGTAGAGACTCAGCTAAGCAGAGTCACGCCCTGCCCAAGCCAACCTGTGACCGAGGGAGGTAGGAGAGACCAGCTGGTCAATCCAATGGGGTCAGAGCTCAGCACCGCGTGACTGAGGTGCTGCACCCACGTCACCGCTCTGAGCCTCTGTTGCTCGCTGTCTGTGTGCAGGTGATCATTATCAAACATTTTCCCCCACAGCCTTCCTTGCCCAGGCATTAATGCCCAAACTCCATCTTGGCATCTGCTTCCTGGGAACTCAGGCTGTGTGTTTTCCTCCACGCAGAGCTTGTCGTGCACATCGCCTCATTTAATTCACACAGCAGCCTCACGGGTGGGAACTATCATAACTCCCATTTTATTCATGAGGCCCAGACATGATAATGACTTGGCCCAAAGTCATACGGTTAGTAAAAGGAGATTCTCTTTAAAGCTGGGGAAGAGACAAGATTTGGGCAAGAGCGCTAGTTTATTCTGTGTTGTTATATTTTTTGTAGAAGGTCATATTCTATCCCAGACTATACCCCAGAGTGTGCAGCAAGGATCTGTGTTTTATGGAGAACCAGCTCTGGCAGTATCACACTTTCAGTCTCGGGAATAGTCACATCAACTAGGATATGAACTTTCTCGTGTTGCCAGGAAAGAAACTTAGCTTAGCCTCAGGTGAGTTTACTAATAAGCCAGTGACTTTGGGAAAGGCAACCAGTTTTTTATTTATTTTTTTTTTTTTTGCAGCTTGATAACATAGAAACATATCTGGGCCTGAATTTCCAATCTTGCTTTTTAAAAGCTATGTGACTTGGGTAAGATATCTTTTTCTTCTGTGCCTCAATAAAATGGGATAATATTACATATTACATAAGGTGGTCATGAGAGTTAGCTAAGATAATATATATAGAATATCTGGCACGAAGAAATAATGATCATGGTAGCAACAGTGAGTATCTACTGAGACCCTAGAGTGCAAAAAACTCTCTATCAAGCAATTCTGCAAATGATTCCACTTTGCATTCTCAAAACAATGCTGTGAGATAGTCACTATGATTATCCCCAACTTAGAGATGACAGAGCCCAGGCTCAAGGGGTTAGTAGCTCACAGGTCACAGAGCCAGTAGGTAGCACAGCCAGGATTGGAAACCCATGCTCCCAGAGGTCCTCAAACTTTTAAAACAGGGGCCAGTTCACTGTCCCTCAGACAGTTGGAGAGCTGGACTATAGTTTAAAAAAAAAAAAAAAAAAAAACAGGAACAAATACAATCACACTGCCTCATGTGGGCCACAGGCCGTAGTTTTAGGACCCCTGCTTCTAAACCATTACACTACAGACATTCAGGAAATATTATGGCTCTTAGCCTGGGTCAGCTGGAAGCATCAGTTTTACCTTTAGGAGCACCTAACCAAACAGACATTGTAAAAGATCCTAAGCAAAAAGGCTGATCTGGTACTGGATTCGGTAGACTCCAAATGGACAAAACATGTGGCTTTGAATGGGTGACAGGTATTCACACTGGTGACTGCAGCAAGTGGAGCAATGGAGTTCAAGCATTAGACCCCAAATAATCCCACAGCTCTAGAACAGAAATGGACTTCAGTTTTTAACCTGCACCTTCTCCTGTGCTCAAGCACGTAGCCCGTTTCGCAACTCCTGGGCTGGGGAAATAGTGCTTTGGTGTAAAGGAAGTGGGAGGTGTCTGTGGAGCTCTGGACTGTGGCAGCCTGGAGATGGAGCCAGCAGAGGCTGTGGCTGTGTGAGGGGGTGAGACTGCCAGGCCTCTGCTGTGCTTGTCCCTTTGCCTCAAATCCTGCCTCTCAAACATTCCACTCATTAAGTGAATTGTGTATAACGTAGAGTCTTATTGAAACCTATGCGACAGTCCACAGGGAATGATGTGAAATCCAAACACACTACTAAGTGACCCCATCTGCAAAGCACACTGCAAAGCAAACAAAAATAATTGACTGGTGCACCTGCCATTTTATATACAAAAACAACCAACAACAAATTTTGCCAAAGACTTGCCAATGGCTTGCCAGTGCATTGAGTCCTCACCACAGTTCCTGAGCCCTAGTCACCCTCTGGGCACATTCTGTGCCATGATTCCCCAGCCCTCGGCACACTGGCTTCTGACTTTAGTCCATGGACACCCAGCACCTTTCTGCCTTAGGTGCTTTGCCCTTGTGTCCCCCATTTGGGGGCTTCTTACTCTAGAGCAGGGATTTTCTGCAGGTGGACTGCAGCACACCGTGTGCTGTGAGAGGATCATAGGTGTGCTGCAAAATTTTTAAGAGATCATTGATTATTTTTCAAAAGAAGTTCAAAGAACAGCAAGAATGTTTTTTTCTCATTCTTTTTTTTTAATCAACATAATTTAAGTGTGCTGTGCAAATTTAACTATAGGTTCAAATGTGCTGTGAGATGGCAAAGGCTGAAAAACACTGCTCCGAATGAAACCATACCTTGATTCCTCACTTCATTTAGGCCTCTGTTCCAATGTCACCTCCCTAGAGAAGGTTTCCTGGACCTCTCCTGCATAAGGGGCCCCTGTGCGCTCCCCATGCCATTTACCCACTTTATCTTTCTTTGTCACTACTGTACCACACATCTGGCTTCCCTGCTATTACAGAATGTACTTCCATGAAGGCAAAGGCTTTGTTTCCTCAAATGCCTTAGAGCTGGGTCTGGCCCACAATAGGCACTCTCCAAATACTTTACAGATGAATTAAGTGCAGGAGTGAGTGGATGTGTACACACACGGAAATGTGTCCAGAAACAAGTCCTGGAGACTGTGTTCCAGCTACTTATGGTAGTTGTTGGAGGAACTGCTTCAGAGAATGGAGAGAAACTTTTATTATTTACACTTCTATATCACTCAACTCTTTTATAATATATTCCTTGCTCTCGTGGGAAAGCATTGCCATGAAATGTTTTCTTATGCATGGAGGAGAAAGTGAAATTTAATAGGCTGAACTTTGAAAACGCTCATCAAGGCCTCTCTGTCCCTTCCTGGTAAAAATAAAAACTAAAAACTTGCCTCCCTGTATTGAGAAAATACATGTACAATTGTGTTGTTTCCATAAGACCTTTTGTTAAAAGTTTCTTTTAATTTAATAATCCTTCTGTTTGTAGGGATTCTTTACAAATAGTCCTTCTTGGGTTGAAAATTTTGCCAGTGATTAGAGAGAAGTGTCTCTCCCTTTCCCCAGTTGAGGGGAAACATTAAAAAGTGAAGTGAAATGTCACCATGAGTCCTCCACTGCTGGTCTAATCCTGGCTGGAGCACATGACTGTGTAGCGTGGGGGTTCCCACCCTAGGAAAGCTTGACCATTTGCATGCTCCAGGACCCCCACCAGGCGGTCTGCAGGGGGGCAGGGAACACCTGGCGTATACTGAGCGGAATGACAGTGAGTTCTGTCCACAGCAGCAGCCCTCATTTGGGGGAGATCTTTACACACCTATTTTTAAAATCATTATAAAGTCCCACTCATCCTCCAAGGCTCAATTCAAATGTCACCTTCTCCGGAAAGCTTCAAAATTAATAACTGACTCCCTGGTACTTGTTACACTGTTTATTTCTCATTGTTGGTGTGTTTCAAATTGTGTTTTGTGGGTGAGGTTTCCTCCTGTTGGGCTAGTTTTTCGAGCTGCTGTAACACAGTATCATAAACGAAGTGGTTTAAACAACAGAAATGTGCTGTCTTGGAGTTCTAGAGTCTGGAGTCCAAGACCCAAGTGTTGGCAGGGACACCTCCCTCTGAAGTTCCTTGGGAAGGTTCTGTTCCAGCCTCTCCCGGCTTCTGGGACCTCCTCGATGTGGCAGCGCAGCTCCGGTCTTGACCTGGTGTTCTTCCTGTGTGCGTGTCTGTGTCGGTCCCCAAATTTCCCCTTCTTATACGGTCATATTGGAATTGGGTCCAACCAAATGATCTCCTTTGATTATCTGTGTAAAGACTCATCTTCAAATAAGGTCACGTCCTGAGGTCTCAAGGGCTTATGATGCCAACATACTAATGGGTGAAGAGGCCCAATTCAACCCATAACACCTTCGATGCTATAAATATCCTAAATGATTATTCTGTTCTGTTTTCTCTCATTTCTGATACCATCCATAGTCCTCAATATGGTGTTTTGCACATAAGGACGCCGTGAAGTATGGAAAGGTGGTGTAGAATAGCAGTTGGGGGACGCATTCTTATCTGGGGTGCTGTGGTCCCTATGAGGGCAAGAATTGGTTTTAGGGTGAAGAAACTTACTGTTTGTATGTATAAAGCAGAGATATGAATACAGTATACTAAATACTTGAAATGCATATAACATATAAAGATTATAACTATGACAATAAAATTTCATGTGGGAGGTAATTAGGGAAAAAAATGTTTAAAAGGCTCCTTAGAGGAATGACATTGAAAACAAGCTCAGGAAACACTGCAGTGGAGTGAGGCTGTTGGCAGGGAAGTCTCTGGTTCTTTTATGGCCTATTCAATCTTGCAGTTCTTCATTTTGAGCTTAAAATGAGGCAATTCAAGGAATCTTGGACATTAAAAGGGCTGCATGAACATTAGGCATAGTTACTGATAATGGTTGGGGTGTCTGGTACCTCAAAACCTCATGTGGAATCGGCCCCTGTGGGGCCTGGTGGGAGGTGCTGGGATCACAAGACCCCTCAGAATGGCTGGTGTCCTCCCCGAGGTGGCGTGAGCTGTCTCTTCATTCCTGCCAGAGCTGATGGTATACAGCCTGGCAGCACCTCTGTCTCGCCCCGAGTCTTACCAGGTGACACGCCTCTTTCCCCCTTCACCGTTCATCTTAATTGGAAGCTCCCTGAAATCTTCCCCCAAAGCAGATGCTGGTTCAGTGGCTCTTGTACAGGCTGCAGGGCTGTGATTCAAATAAATCTCTTTTCTTTTCTTTTTTTTTTTTTTTTCTTTTATTAAGTCATATACACATTTATGCATTTGTAGGGTACAGTGTTTTTATTTTTTATTTGTTATAAATCGCCCAGCCTCAGGTCTTATCTTATACAGGATCATCTTAGGAGGTGCTTAATGAATGCTGAGAACTGGGGTGAAGGGCTGGCAGAGCCTGTTTCTCTTCTTTACTTTTCTTTTTTTTCTTTTTTTTCTTTTTTTTTTTTTTTTTGAGACAGAGTCTCACTCTGTTACCCGCTTCTTTTATGGGCTACAGAGTGCTGTGATGTCATCATAGCTCACAGCACCTCAAACTCTTGGGCTTAAGGGATCCTCCTGCCTCAGCCTCATGAGCAGCTGGTACTACAGGGGCCCCCCATGACTCACAGCCAGTTTATCTATTTTTAGTAGAGATGAGGTCTCACTCTGGCTCAGGCTGGTCTTGAACTCCTGAGCTCAAGCAGTCCTCCCACCTTGGCCTCACAAAGTGCTAGCTGGGATTATAAAGGTAAGCCACCACTCCTGGCCAGAGCCTATTTCAAGGAACCAGGGTCTATATCTCAAATGTTCCAAATTTCAGCACTGCAGCCCACATTCCTGCGACTGAGGTGGTGCTGCTTGTACACTGTGTTAGAGTAGGAGTTATGGTGGAAAAGGCAAGTGTCCCTTTTGCTTCAGGGAGCGTTGCAATTAAACCTAGAATTCTGTGTCTGTACTATGTTGACTAGGAGGAAGCTGTGTCATTTTGGACTTAGAGGGAATATAAGTCCCGTGGAGACAGGGACCTATTGGTGGATTAGCCTTGTTTTCTCATGATCTAGCCCAGCACCCAGTACTTTGTTGGTATTTTGAAAATGAATGAAAGATGTTGGGCATTAGCAACTTTGAGGCTTCAATAATTCATCGCTAGTATGGAGTGCGCTGCCCACTGGAGGGTCTCAAACTTGTGGGATGTAGAATCCTTGGAGTGCACAAAAGGAAGTCCCAGTACCCCAACTCCAACCCTTACTCTCTGCCCTCAGGACAAACTCTTCAGCCATGGCCAAATTTCAAAACATAGTCAGGTATTTACATAGTAGCTATTTACACTGAAGCTGTTGGGGTTGTAGATTCCTGGAGAGCTTGGGAGGACTGGAATGTAGAAGGAAAGGAGGAGGTTGGGCAGGAGTGTGAGTGCTCCCCCGGAAGCTCCTCTCACACTGGGTGGGTCTAAGAAATGAAATCAGAATTCTGCTCCTGATTATGGGGAAGGGGTGGGGGGTGGAGTAGAGAAGTTGGAGCATCTGAGTGAAGATAAAAGCACAGTCTTCCCAAGTGGCACCCTGCTTCCCAAGCAGGCCTCTCTTTCATCTTTGATTCTATAGAACTCCCCACCAAGCTCACAGTAGGTGCTCAGTGTACGTACATTGAAAGAACAATGAATATTCAGATGTCAGGTGAGGGAAAGGTCCAATATTATGAAGGGACATCATGAGACTCACTCTCTGTGTTTCAGCCACGGGTTCTCACTTTTACCATCAAATAGAGCGATTGCCGGGAGGTGACGCAGCAGTGATTCTCAGCCCGGCTCCTGCACTGGTCAATTGCTCTGCGCTGGCTCCATCCCACACCAAAGAAAGTGGCAACCAATTTCTTTGGTGCAGCAGGAATTAAGAATCATGAAGGGCGGAGGTGACCTCGTTCCGAGGGTCGCAAACTTCAGGTTTATCATCTTCAGCAGAGGCCAAGGATCCACACCTAATGCAATCAGAATCCATGGACATGAAGGTGGGGCATCTGGAGGTCAGCAAGTCCCCCAGACACGGAGTGAATATTTGCTGACCCAACAGTTGTCTTAGGTCTTGAGCGAGGCAGTATATTACCATAGTTAAATGGATGGATTCTGGAGCCAGACCTCCTGGGTTCAAATCCCAGCTCTGCCATGCAGTAGCTTTGACAACTCTGCCTGGCACTTGCTGCCTCCATTTTCTCATCTGTACCATGGAAATTAGAATCCAACCTACCTTATAGGGTTGCAAAGATTGAGTGTGTTGATCACTTAGTAGAGTTGACAGTATCAGCAAAGAAAAACAGAGGAATGAAAGCTATGTTAATTAGTTTGATGTAAGCATTCCAAATTGTATAAAAAATCAACACATTGTACCCCACAAATGCATAAATGCATTCATGATCTGTGTGTATCTGACTTAATAAAAGAAAAAAAAAGAAAAATAGAGGAATATACTTATACTAAAAAATTATCTGCTGTGTATCTGAAATTTAAATTTAATTGAGTGCTCTGTATATTTATTTGCTAACTCTGGCACCCCGATCAAAGAGTAGCCAGGCACTGCTAATAAGTGTTTGCTATTACTGTTACTATTACTATTATAATTTGATCTTTATTATTGAGCCCACTCCATTCCCAGCCTCTCTGTCAGACTAAAGAGTCCTTCGGAACCTTATTAATTTGGCTTCCAATAACTTTAATGTATTCCATTCAAAGGCAGGGTAGCTTAGAGCTTTTGTTACTAACCAAACACTCCCTCAAAAATAAACAAATTTATGTTACAAGCAGGGTCATAATAGCAACACTTAAAATAGTTAAAAAGATGTTTCAGGACCCTTCATGTGTTTGAGAAGCTCTCATTGCCACACAATTAGTATAATTATAAATTTTTTTGTCCTCAAAAGAAAGTCTACTCAGCAACGCCTTCGAACAAGCCAGTTCAGGTTAACATTATTGGCTGTGAAAAATCAACTCGTATTCATAGAACACTCTTTAATTTCAAAATGGTGTCAGAAAATTAGTGTTTAAATCCTGGATCTTCTACTCTTTAGCTGTGTCTTTGAGGCAGGCATTTCTTGTCTCAGGACTTTTATTTCCCAATTTTGAAAACAGGGCCACCACATCATCTGATTTTGTTCCCCAGGAGCATTAACTTTACCTCCTGTTTCTCACTGAGGTTTGTGTCTGAGTGGGAAAGGCAACCACCAGGGCGGGTCGAGACAAGGAGGATGGTGTGTACTTGTCACTCATTCAAAGAGCACAATTCTTCAGACATAGGGAATCGTGTTTCTTCCTGAGATGGATCTGAGAGCAAATGAAACAGGGAACAGGCTTTCAGGAGTCTCTTATCATTAAGTTGTCTATTTAATAAAAGTATTCCGTATAATCGAGTATTGTCTGTTTAATATTGTCTATATGGCATATTGTCTGATGAATAAAAATACTGAATGGTGTTAATTGTATTTGGGTGGAATGAACCAAC
>CAUYPK010092958.1:0-26805 GCA_963574355.1 Loris lydekkerianus | reverse complement strand
GTCTGTTTTTATTTAGTCTTTGTTGTTTCTGATTGATGAGATTAGAGATATTACTCTTTTTTTCCTGGTTAGGTTAGCCAAAGGTTGACCTATTTTATTGACCTTTTCAAAAAATCAACTTTCTGATTTATTGATCTGTTGTATAATTCTTTTGTTTTCAATTTCATTGAATTCTGCTCTAATTTTGGTTATTTCTTTTCTTCTACTGGGTTTGGGGTTGGAATGTTCTTTCTTTTCTAGTTGCTTGAGATGTCCCATTAAGTTGTTAACTTCCTCTCTTTCCGTTCTCTTGAGGAAGGCTTGCAGTGGTATAAATTTCCCTTAGGACTGCATTTGCGGTATCCCAGAGGTTCTGATAATTCATGTGTTCATTGTCATTTTGTTCCAAAAATTTGGCAATTTCCTTCTTAATCTCATCTCTGACCCAGCTATCATTCAGCATAAGATTATTTAACTTCCATGTTTTAGTATGTGTATGGAGATTCCTGTTGTTACTGAGTTCAACTTTTGTTCCATGGTGGTCCGAGAAGATGCAAGGAATAATTTCTATTCCTTTAAATTTACTGAGGTTAGACTTGTGACCTAAGATGTGATCAGTTTTGGAGTACATTCCTTGTGCTCATGAGAAATATGTGTATTCAGTTTTTTGGGGATGAAATGTTCTGTAGATGTCTGCTAAATCCAAATGTTGGATGGTTAGGTTTAAATCTAAAATTTCTTTGCTCAGCTTCTTATTGGAGGATCGATCCAACACTGCCAAAGGAGTGTTGAAATCTCCAACTATTATAGAGCTGGAGGAATCAAGTTGCTCATGTCTGTTAGAGTTTCTCTTATAAATTGAGGTGCATTCTGGTTGGGTGCATAAATATTCATAATTGAAATCTCATTGTATTGAGTATTACCCTTAACAAATATGAAGTGATCATTCTTATGCTTTCTTACTTTTATTGGTTGAAGGCCTATTGTGTCTGCAAATAGAATTGCAACACCCACCTTTTTCTGGTTACCATTGCCTGAAATATGGACGACCATCAATTCACCCTGAGTATGTATTTATCTTTTAAGGGAAGGTGTGCCTCTT
This sequence comes from Loris lydekkerianus, assembly GCA_963574355.1. NCBI lineage: Eukaryota > Metazoa > Chordata > Mammalia > Primates > Lorisidae > Loris > Loris lydekkerianus. The sequence continues at coordinate 25,724 of CAUYPK010092958.1, read as the reverse complement.
GTATGCAGCAAATACCTGGCCTGAGTTTTTGTATCCAGTCAGCTAACCTGTGCCTCTTTAGAGGACAGTTTAAGCTGTTCATAATAATGGAGAATATTGATAAGTCTGGTAAAAAAATTTTGGGTATCGAGTTTTTCAAAAGTTCAGTGGACATTTTTAATCCTTTTGCTTTTGTGGAGGTGGAGTTTGATCAAAATTTTCTCAGTGAGTTTACCTTTTCGGTAGAGGATTGGGCTGGTCATTATGGAGGATAAGTCTGAGAATATCCTGAAGAGCTGGTTTGGTTATGGCAAATTTCTTCAATGTATGAATGTCATTAAAGTATTTAATTTTTCCATCATAAATGAAACTCAGTTTAGCTGGATACAGGATCCGGGGTTGAAAGTTATTTTGCTGTGGGAGATTTAAAGTTGATGAACACCCTCTTCTGGCTTGAAAAGTTTCAGCAGAGAGATCTGCAGTCATTCTAATATTCTTCCCTTTGTAGGTAATGGATTTCTTTCATCTGTCTGCTTTCAGAATTTTCTCCTTCATATTAACTTTAGTGAAGTTAATTATGATATGCCTGGGGGATGTCTTATTCGGATTGAGTCATGCTGGGGTTCTGAAACTGTCTGCTATCTGAATTGCAGAATCTCTTAGTATGTCTGGAAAATTCTCTTTCATAATTTCATCGAGAAGGGCTTCTGTGCCTTGCAAGGCCACTTGATCACTTTCAGGGATTCCATTGAGGTGGATATTAGCCTTCTTTGAATTATCCCAGAGCTCTCTGAGAGAATTATTCGTTTTTGCTCTCCATTTCTCTTCCTCTTTGAAAGTTTGGAAGCATTCAGAAGCTTTGTCTTCAATGTCAGAAATCCTTTCCTCTGCTTGCTCCACTTTGTTACTGAGGGATTCTACTGTATTTTTCAGATCTTTGAGGGCTGCAAATTTTGCTTTAGTGCATCGAAATATTTGGTGGTTTTGTCTTTAAATTTGTTAAATTCTTGAGACAACTTTTGAATTTCTCCTCGAATTTCTAATTCTGATTTTTGAATTGCTTCTCGAATTTCTAATTCCAAATTTTCCTCAGTTCTATTAACCTTGTTTGTAATCCAAATTCTGAATTCAATTTCTGACATCTCGGCCAGCTGTTTATGAATGGGATCTTCAGTTACATCTCCCATATCTTTCCTTGGGTGGGGGTTGATCTATTCTGGTTATTCATGTTACCAGAGTTTTTCTGCTGATTCTGCCCCATGATTATTTTACACCATTTGATTTTTCCCCTGGAGCTTTGTTGAGGACCCGTACAGTGCTATGGCCTGAGAAACTGGGGGCCTGTTTGGTGTGGTGAGGCTAAGAGGTTCTGTCTTATTTTCAGCTGGTCCCTGTCCAACCCTAGTGAAACAGTTACTCTGGGTTGAAGTGTCAGCTGTGGAGAAATACCAGCTATTAAGTCACCCCGACCCCCACAGGCCCTAATTGGAAAAGGAAAATCAAACCTTCCTACAACCACACACCCAGGGCACCACTTGGATAGTCCTCGGGCGATTGGCTCAGTTCAAAAGGTCCAAATCAATTGTCTCAGTCAGTGCCTGTTTCAGGTGGGAGAGTTTAAAAGGTCTCTAGCAACTGGATCGCAGGGGTCTGGTGACAACTCAGATATAACTTGCTCCAGTGCTCTGTGAAGTCAGGAGGATCCATCCGGCAAATAGATTAGTCTGGGAAGGTTGATGCCTCCTTCCCCACCTTGCACCTCTGTCACACCCAGTCACTGATAGTCCCACAGGGCTGTGACCCAGTTGCCTCTAGTGAACAGATACTCCAGGGGGTTGCACCCGCCTGAATCACAAGAAAATCTATATCTGCTCAGCCAGGCTGCTGCTCTCTACCTCTATCTAGCAGGGGGAGGTGAGGCCTGCCAACCTCGGGTGCTTGATGGAGGCTTGGGGGTGTTCACTAAGTTCCAGCCCCGCCCCTGATTGATGTTACAGACAGAACAGAACAGAACAACTTTGTGGAAATTTGTTTCTGTCCCTGCTAAATTCCCTTGCAGAAGAGAAGCTGTTTTGAGTTCCCAGAGCCTGCGCCTCAGGCCCGGTCTTTGCTCCTGCAGGTTTGTATTTGGTTAGCTGTCAGTTCTAGCCTCCTGTCTTCCTTTGTCTATAGGCTGATGATCCCCTGAGGGCTGGGTGCGTCTTAGGCTCAGTAAAGTGACCCTCTGGGTCAGACCCACCCTGGGAAGTTCCCAGCTCTGCATATGCGTTTTCTAGTCACCGTACCACCTCAGCAAATCCTTTACTGACGGGGCCTGTGTTTCCATCCCAGATTTGTTCTGCAGTGGTTGCCACCTGAGAAGATGCCCAGCCTCCTTGGTTGCCCAGGGAGACAGGGGGTGTGGCTTCAGAATACCCAGGAGTGAGCCCTATTATTGCCAAAAACAGCTGTTGCTCTGTGCCTCAGGGCACCACCGCTCTGGTGTGGTTCCCTGTGCTGCAAAATCAGCACTGACCAGCTGCTGTCAAGGGCCTGTCCACACCCCTTGAGAAATCACCCAAGAATCTGGACTCTTAGGTGATCGGCGTCCAGACCTCAGAGTTAGAGTGGGGAGGGGAGTGCTGGCAGCTCAGAATTGCAGGTGGAGAATATGTACAGTTTTATACAGTTGTATGCCTGGCAGGAAAACACCGTGGCACCCTAGTAGGGGAGGTAGGTCCAATTTTTAGAGGGTCTCTCCCATGCAGTGTAGTGGGAGTACCTTTGAACTCTGCTCGTTTGTTTATGGGGCACTCTGAGCCATTCTCATGGGGGAGGGGACTCCTGTCTGCTTGATTATTGATTTTGTACCTTTTGTTTGTATCCTTGGGGTCGCAGCTCACCTCAGCAGGGTTGATGTGCGTTCTTCAACCTTCTGTCTTGGTGCAGCTCTAATCCACCAGGTTACTTGCTAAATTTCTGTCCTTTAAATCTCCTTCTGGACAGGAGCCTCTGTGGAAAGCTGGCTTCAGTCAGCCATCTTGTCTCCATGCTCCCCCACCCCCAAAAGAAAAACAAGGTACTTTCTTTAAAGAGAATTCAATGGAGGGACTTGATTATTTAGGTGATGGAAGAGTTGGGAAGTCAAACAAGCCATCTCTAAGTAGTAACAGGAAGCCACTAGCCTCTAATACTGTATATACTCGAGTATAAGCCGAGTTTTTTTCGGCACACAATTTGTGCCGAAAAACCCGAACTTGGCACAAATTTTGTGCCGAAAAAACTCGGCTTATACTCGAGTATATACAGTAATTTTTATTTTAAGCCACTATGGAAATTAAAAGAAGGAACATATCTTTTTAGCTTATATGTTTCAAAAATTTTATGTCATCACTATATGTGTATCAAAACACTACTGTGTACTCTATAAATATGTACAATTACATGTCTATTAAAATAAAATTAAAAGTATTTTATGCTAGAGAAAAAAAAAATAACAGGAATTTTATGTATTTCTCATGTGAGTACTGGCTAGTTTGGTCCAGATTTTAGCATAAGAAATTATTAGAAATGTTACATTCTTGTAAAGGGAGTCATCTTTAAATTATTCTCAATTCTGTTAGCAGGTTCATTTCAAAAATAACTTACTAAGAAGCTTGAGATGGATAGTTTTTAGTTAGTATAGTTAAGTCTCTACTGAAATGAAATGTGTTTGAATTACATTTTCTAAACAGTGCATGAGCGATTTGAGTATTATTTTCTATTTTATGCATACTCCGTGTGTGTGTGTGTGTGTGTGTGTGTGTGTGTGTGTATATATATATATTTTGTTTTTTCTTTTTTTTTTTTTTGTCCCTTTCTTTTAACAGCCAGAAATCACTGTGGACAATCTTCCCACTTATTTAAAACTTAAGAAACCATTACTGATTTTGTTCAATGATGGGAGTATAAGTCCTCAGCATGAAAAAACAATATTGACACTGGCAAAGCAGAAACACTTGAATACACTTACTCCTTGTTGGTTAAATCTGTAAGTATGTTTTTTATTTTTTAATATGTAAGAGATAGCAAAATTATAATAATTACTACATTTTCATTAGGAAACACAACTTTAAAGGCAGGTAGTGTTAATGGACCAGGTATACCATGATATTCATTCTAGTAACTAAACTCTCTTGACAAGATCTAAGATGACCTTGGTAGAGGTTGAATTTTATTCTACAAGTTTTTTTAAATAATATTTTTTTCTAATTTTAAAAGTTATTGATGTTGGCTTGGTGCCCGTAGCTCAGTGAGTAGGGTGCTGGCCACATACACCAAGGCTGGTGGGTTCGAACCTGGCCCCGGCCAGCTAAACAACAATGACAACTGCAAGAAAAAATAGCTGGGTGTTGTGGCAGGCACATGTAGTACCAACTACTTGGGAGGCTGAGGCCAGAGAATCGCGTAAGCCCAAGAGTTGGAGATTGCTGTGAGATATGACACCACGGCACCCTTCCCCGGGCAACATAGTGAGACTCTGTCTCAAAAAAAAAAAAAAAGTTATTGATGTTCATTTAGGAAAATTTGGCAAATACCAAAAAGTAAGCATATTGACCTTTCCCTTCAGTTTCTTTTTCACACTTCTGTATTTTTAAAGTGCAGCCCACAATGTTACATAGCAGGTTCGGAGCATCATCTGCAGGGTTTCCTGGTGTGTTTTCTAGATGCGCAGTTTGCGTTACATTTAATGTCTTTGAACACAGTTTACAAATACACACACTATCCCGTGTTCAGATTCATCAGATAAAAGGCATATTTTATTTTTTAATTCATTTGAAACATTACCGAAGTAGGGCAGTGTACATTTTTACTGTGAAGAGTTTAATAGTACATCCTATTGCTTGAGGCAAAATTTTCCTGGGTAATTATCACTGTATCTAAGAGTAAAATAGTATTTTAAAAAATGTGAAATGTGTTACATTAGGAAAACCAGGTATCTTTATGTTTCCTTATACGAACATAAGGAGTTTTCACTTCTTTAATTTGAAATCAATCCCCTCTTTTTTCTTAAGGAAAGGCACAACTTTATTTGAAAAAGAAGTATTTATCGTTATTTAACTAATTTTTGAGTTGACATGTGATCAGATACTTGACTAAACTTTGGAAGGAACCTATTGATTGTGTTGGGCCTAAATTGACAGGTCTGCGGGCTGTGACTGCTTCTCATTAAACTGTCAGGTCTTCTTTCTTCAAGAGAAAGGGAATGTCCCTGTTACAAAGAAACTTAAAGAATCTGATAACTGATTACACTGTCATAGACCTTTTGGTTTTCAGAACATCTTTTTGTAAAATAAACTTACTGGCATAAGACTATTTAAAGATTAATAATGTTCTATAAACTATTTTCATGGTTTTGTTATAAAAAGAAACTTTGGTTAACATGTACATTTGTTCCCTTTTGTAGGCAGAAGACTCCTGTGGGGAGAGGAATCTTACAGGCCTACTTTGACCCTGTGCCTCCCCTTCCTGTTCTCGTTTTGGTGAATCTGCATGCAGGTGGCCAAGTATTTGCATTTCCTTCAGGCCAGACTATAACTGAGCAAAACCTTATATTGTGGCTTAAGAAATTAGAAGCAGGACTAGAAAATCACATCAGTAAGTTTTCTGTTTTGTTTAATATACACATTTCTGCATTTCGTTCCATGAATTTTAAACTAACTTATTTATTTAGAGACAGAGTTCCATTCTGTCGCCCTGGCTACAGCAACATCAAACTCCTGGGCTTCAGCGATCCCCTTGCCTCAGCCTCTGGAGTAGCTAGGACTACAGGTGTGCACCCACAACTCCTGATTAGTTTTTTCTATTTTTAGTAGAGATGGGGTCTTGCTTTTGCTCAAGCTGGTCTTAAACTCCTGAGCTCCAGTGATCCTCCTGCCTCAGCCTTCCAGAGTGCTAGGATTACAGGCATAGGCTACCCTCCTGGCTTAATTTTAAACTTTTAAATAAAGCTAATGAATGCCAGAATGAGTTGAATTGTAATATTTATAAGTATCCTAAATATTAATACTCTGATAGTGAGACCAAAGCTGCAAGGCCTCAGTTGGAGACAGTGGACTTGCCTGCAAAGGCCTCTTCCAGCTCTCGAATTTTAATTCACTGAGTCTGTGTTGCATGTATAGATTGCCAGTGTCTTCAAAAGTACGATTTTAGTAATTTGTACAGTTAAAAGAAGGTTATAGTGGGAGCATTGCTCTATTGAAGCACAAGTCCTTTATGCTATTTTTACAAGACATAAAATTGTAGATTTCACAAGACGGTTCCTGCGTAGCTTTTTCATATACGTGCCAGTTCTATGGCTGTAAGCAAATATGTAGTTTATAGAAAGTGAGAATATTTTGGAAATAATGCATTATTATTATGTAAAATTCTGGTCCTTAATACAGGCACAGAGATATTGTAGGTTAGCTTTAAGACACTGCAATAAAGCAGGTTACACAAATTTTTTGGTTTTCTAGTACCTAAAAAAGTTACATTCACATTATGCAGTAGTCCATTAAGTGTGCAATAGCATCATATCTAAAAAGTATATACCTTAAGTAAAACATACGTCATTGCTAAAAGATGCTGATGATCCTGGGAGCCTTCAGTGAGCTCTAATCTCTTTTCTGGGGGAGGGTCTTGCCTCCGTGTGGATGACGGCTGACTGATGAGGGTGGTGGTTGCTGAAGGGTGGGGTGACTAGCTATTTCTCAAGACAACAATGAAGTTTGCACATTGGTCAACTCCTCCTTTCATGAGAGATTTCTCTGAAGCGTGTCATGCTGTTGGATAGCTTTTTACCCACAGTAGAACTTCTCTCAAAATTGGGGTCCATTCTCTCAAGCCCTGTTGCTGTGTCATGTGATATTCTAAAGCTTTTGCTGTCGTTTCAGCAGTGTTTATGGCATCGTACCGGTAGGTAAATTCTATCTTGAGAAATCACTTTCTCTGCTCATCCGTGAGAAGCAGCTTCACAGCACGAGATGCAGCAGTTCAGCCCCATCCTCAGCCTCTGAGGTTCTAGCGCTCTTCCGATTCCCAGCCCATCTGCAGTTGCTTCCTCCACTGGAATTATGAACCCCTCAAAGTCATCCTGGAATCAGCTTCTGCACAACTCCTGTTCGTGTTGACATTTTGATCTCTTCCCATAGATCACAAGACATGCTTAGTAGCAGCTGGAAGAGTGGCTCTTTCCCAGAAGGTTTTCAGTTGACATCCCAGCTCCCTCAGAGGAATCACTGTCTGCAGCAGCTGTGGCCTTATGAAGTGTATTTCTTAAATAGTAAGACTTGAAAGTCAAAATTACTCCTGATCTCCTGGCTGCAGGGTGGATGCTGTGTCAGCAGGCATGAGAACATTAATCTGTGTGTCTCCATCAGAGCTCTTGGGTGACGAGGTGTGTTGTCAATGAGCAATTACATTTTGAAAGGAAATCCTTTTTTCTATAAACAATCTTGCTATTATCATGCTTTGTTGTCCTGTTTTCAGAGCACAGGCAGAGTAAATTGGGCATAATTCTTGAGGGCTCTAGGAGTTTTGGAATGGTCAGTGAACATCGGCTTCAGCTTACAGTCTGTCCTTTAAATCTTTGAAGCCAGGCATCTCTCTCTGACAAGGCCTAGATGGCATCTTCTTCCTAAAGTAGGCTGTTTCGTCGCACTAAATATAGGATATTAGCACAGCCACCTTCATCGGTGATCTCATCAGGTGATCTTCTGGATAACTTGCTGCGATGCCCCAGCACTCCCTGTGGCTTCACCTGGCACATTTATGTTATGGAGACAGCGTCTATCCTTAAAGTGCAGACCGGCCTCTGCTAACTCCAGCTGTGCTTCTGCAGTTCCTCACCTGCCTCAGCCTTCACACAACTGGAGGGAGTTAGTGCCTTGCTCCAGATGAACTTTGGCTTAATTTTAAGGTAGTGCTGCGGCTGGTTTGATCTTCTGTTTGGATACTTTCTCCCTATCAGCAGTAAGGCCATTGTGCTTTCTTATCATTTGTGTGTTCACTGGAAAAGCACTTTTACTTTCCTTCAAGAACTTTTCCTTTGCATTCACAACAGAGCAGTTAGGCAAGAGAGGGCCAGCTGCAGCCTGTCTTGGTTTTCAGCATGTCTGCCTCACTGAGAAAGCTTAACCATCTTTAGGTTTCAGTGTCAAGTGAGAGAGCCTTCTTTTCACTTGAACACTTACAGGCCGTTGGGAAGGTTATTATTTGGTCTAATTTTAATATTATTGCATCTTGAAGGGAGAGAGACAGGGACAGCATGTATCGATGAAGTTCCTTGTCTTAGGTGGGACTGGTTTGTGTTATATCTCTGCCATACTACGGTGATAACATCAAAGGTCATTGCTCGCAAATCACCAAGACAGATAAAAAAGTAATGAAAATAATGAAAAAGTTTGAAATATCAGGAGAGTTATCAAAATATGACAGAGATGTGAAGGGAGTGCAGGCTCAAAGCAGGATTGCCACAAACCTTTAATCTGTAAAATATAAGATATCCGTTAAGTATATTAAAGCAAAGCACAACAAAGTGAGGTCTGCGTCTATCTAAGAATGTGCATTTCAGACTGAAACTATCTTTGGATTTTCCCTCAGTGTTTATTATTATTGCTTTTGTTGATTGGATGGCTCTACCCTGAAGGTTGTGATACATCTGGCTTTTACACTTTAGGGCAGTTACTTCATAGAAAGCTACTGATGGAATAAAAATAATAGCCAGTATTCAATAAGAATGTGTTCCTTCCAGGCCTGGCGCTGAGTATATTTTGGGATGCTCTCTCTGATTTATTCTCACAACCACCTCAGGATTCTGCATGTCATCATCACATTCTTTTTCCAGATGATTAAATTAAGATAGAGGTTAAGTAACTTGTCAAAGTTTATTCACTAATAAATCCTAGTGCAGCTCAAACTGAACAATCTCAAGTCCAGAGACTCATTTCGACTCGATCGCCTGATGTATCTAACATATCATTTTCTTGTTTTACTGAATCTCCAGGTAACCGTGCAATTCAGTCTGAGTAGCCAAGATTATCAGGTGATAATTCAGTTTGCTTTGATTTTTAACTAAACCTCATAACCATTATGCCCAGTCTATAGTCATAAATATTTGAGGGAAGAATTTCTGCTTACTGAAATAGTATTTTAATAAATATCTTAATTTTATCATCTAGAAAAAGAATATGATGACATTCCTTGATTCAAGATATTTAACTTAAATAAAATAATAGCTGACAAAAATACATTTCTTAGATTATTTCATCTAATCCTCATGAGAAACCTTATGTGGTAGGAATTATTACACATAAAAATAAGCACCATGATTACATTTTATTAAATTTAATAATAATAGCTAACATTTATTGAAAGCCTACTAGGTGGCTAGCACAATGCTAAGTGACTTACAGACATTGTCTCATTTAATTCTCGAAAAGCTCAGATGAGTATTATTGTCTATAGAACAGTTAAGTACCTAGTTCAGTCATAATTAACCAGTAAATGAGGGTGCTTGGATTTCAACCTGGATCTCTTTTATTCCAGAGCCAGAATTTCTTTTAAGTGACAAATGAAAGAAGTGCTGATTTACAGTATGCAGTATGATGTTTTGATATATGTAAACATTGTGGAATGATTAAACCAAGCTAGCCAACATACCTGTCACCTCACATGCTTCTTGTTTATTTGTGGTGAGAACATTTGAAATCTCTGTTAGTAATTTCCAAGGATATAACGCAGGGTTGCCTACCACAGTCACCACACTCTACAGCAGGTCTCCAGCACTTACTGCTTCTGTTTAATAAACTTTCAACTCTGACATTGCCCCACCCCCAGCCAAACCTGGTAACCACCACTCTACCCGCTTCTCCTTTTGTGAGTTTAGTTATTTTATTTTATATGTATTTTTCGTTTTGGAATATTATGGGGGTACAAATGTCTTGGCTATATACATTGCTTTTGTACAGTTTGAGTAACAAGTGTAACAAGTTACAAGTGTGCCCATTACCCAGGTAGTGTGCACTCTACCCGTTGGGTGTGAATGTACAACTTCCCCCACCTACTTGATTCCTGATGAGTGTTATTTCTATATGTGTACATAATTGTTGATTGATTAGTTCCAGGTTAATAGTGAGCACATGTGGTATGTGTTTTTTCCTTCTTGTGATACTTAGAACAGCGGTTCTCAACCTGTAGTGGTCGAACGACCCTTTTACAGGGGTCACCTAAGACCATCCTGCATATCAGATACTTACATTACAGTTCGTAACAATAGCAAAATTACAGTTATGAAGTAGCAACGAAAATAATTTTATGGTTGGGGTGACCACAACATGAGAGATTGTATTAAAGGGTTGTGGCATTAGGAAGGTTGAGAACCTCTGACTTAGAAGAATAGCCTGCAGTTCCATCCAGGTTAATACAAGAGGCTTTCGTTCACCCTTTCTTTATGGCTGAGTAGTACTCCAGGGTATACATGTACCACATTCTATTAATCTACTCACATACTGATGGGCACTGGGTTGTTTCCACATCTTTGCAATTGTGAACTGTGCTGCTATGAGCATTAGGTGCAGGTGTGTTTTTTATAAAATGTTTTGATTCTGTAGTGGGATTCCTGGCTCATGTGGAGGTCTACTTTTAGTTCCTTCAGGAATCTCCTTCCTCCTTTCCACAGAGGCTGTCCTAGTCTGCAGTCCCACCAACAATGTGTAGACCGGTATTCCTTTCTCTCCACGTCCACAGCAGCACTTGTCGTTTTGGGACTTTTGATAAAAGTCATTTTCACTGGAGTTAGATGATATCTCATTGTGGTTTTGATTTGCATCTCCCTAAAGATGAGGGATGTTGAGCATTTTTTCCTATGTTTGTTGGCCCTTAAGTCTATCTTTTTCTGAAAAGCTTCTGTTCATGTGTTTTGCCCATTTTTTAATGAGGTTGTTTGTTTTTTCGGTTTTTTTTTCTTGCTGATTTGCTTGAGCTCTTTGTAGATTCTGGTTATCAGCCCTCTATCAGATGTATAACTTGCAAATACTTTCTCCCTTTCTGTAGGCTATCTACTAATTGTTTCCTTAGCTGTGCAAACAATTTTTAATCTGATCAAGTCCCATTTATTTATTTTTATTTGTTGTTGTGATTGCTTTTGGCATCTTCTTCATAAATTCTTTGCCTAGGACAGTGTCTATAAGAGTTATTTCAGCATTTTCTTCTAAAATTTTTATAGTTTCATGCCTTAGGTTTAGATCTATTGTCCATCATGAGTTGAATTAAGTTATTTTAGATTCCACATTAAAGTGAGATTATGCAATATTTCTCTTTATGTATCTGGCTTATTTTACTAAGTTTAATATCCTTCAGGGCCACCTATATTCTTGCAAACACTAATCTATTTTCTGGCCTTATGGATTTGCCTAAGCAGGATGGCTCATAGATGTCTGTCTTCTTTTACTCAGTGTAAGGATTTCAAGGATTTCCATGTCATAGCCTGACCCATCCAGTCCATGAACATAGTCCACCTGAACATGGTCTGTGGTGTGGCTAGATCACACTTCGTTTTTGCATTCATCAGTTGATGGACATTTGGGTTGCTTTCCCTTTTGGCTCTTATGAATAATGCTGCTGTGAACATTTGCGTACATGTTTTTGTGCCCATCCTTAGGTTAGTAAACACAACACTGTCTTCCTTATAGCTTTGTAAATACTTCAAAATCTAGAAATTTGATTTCTCTAACTTCCTTCCTCATTTTCAAGATTATTTTGACTGTTTTTCCCTTTAGATTGGTAGTTTTGTCTTAATTCTCTGAGATCATTTAGATAATTTATTAGTTTTAATGTTTCCCTAGGAAATGGGACAAAATTAATTAAGTGCACTGTTTTGTGTGATTCAGTCTGGAAGGAAGCCGTCCTGTAGTTGTCAGTCATTGTGGACGTCTGCATTCTCGCTACACCATGCGGGGATCCTTCCAGCTATACTTAACCTTTCCACATGCCCCTCATTCACTTCACCATCTGTATTGCCATTTTACAGAATTAAGTTGAATGTTGCAGTGACGTAGAATTCCCCTGTAAGTCAGGATTATGTGCAGCTGGGGCCAGTGTGCTTCTCACACTGAATTTCTGGAAACAAAAGAAACAATGTTGTTCAAAACACAGAATCCCAAGCTCAGGACCTGCCTCCCGGGTGCTGTGGCTCTCAAGTCTTTCCGATTTCCTACTCAACAACTGTCACGTGAGGTTAATAATTCCTGTCTGAAGACTTCACATCCCTGTCTTTAAGAATCAAGTGAACCCTGTGTACGGGGGCACTTTGTAAAGTGCAGACTCTAAAGTGTTACCATGTAAATATCTTTTTCTACCAGGAGCCTCCCTGGGGCTTTGAGTCCCTAACTGAAATCATTACCAAGAGGGAAGAATCAGAATTATTCTTCTGAGCGTCCTGAGAGACTGGAGTATCTTCCACTGCAATGTCATTCATGTCTTCACTGTCTCACTCTGAGGGTTTCCATTGTTTCCATGTGTCACAGCCGCTGTTCATGAGCCGTTGCTGTGTGTCATGGCTGCTGTTCATGAGCTGTTCCTGCAGCATCTGCAGCAGAGAAGAAAACCGAATGGTCCTTCCCTGTGCCCTGGACTCTGCCTTCTGCACGAGCAGGCCCTGTTCCCACCCTCTCTAAGCTGGGGCTGGCGTGGGGGGTGGATTGCAGGGATGATCCGGGAACAGCTAATTGGTACACAACGCCACAGATGTCTGCCTCATTTTGCTTGCTGCACATCTTAATTTCTGTGAAATTGTGGCGACTGGCTATTCTTATCTGAGATTTACAGTTAACTTTGGTCTAGTTCCTTGACCTTTATATGCCTTGGTCTTCTCATATATGTAACTGGGATAATAATTATATTTACCTCATTATAAAGATTAAATGGCTCAGCACCTGTAGCTCAGTGGCTAGGGCACTGGCCACATACACGGGGGCTGGAGGGTTCGAACCCGGCTTGGACCTGCCAAACAATAATGACAACTACAACCAAAAAATAGCTGGGCGTTGTGGCAGGTGCCTGTAGTCCCAGCGACTCAGGAGGCTGAGGCAAGACAATCACTGAAGCCCAAGAGTTTGAGGTTGCTGTGAGCTGTGAGGCCACCATACTCTACCTCGGGCGATATAGTGAGACTCTGTCTCAAAAAAAAAAAAAAGATTAAGTGAATAATGCATGGAATTAAAAGCTCAATAAATGTTTATTATTATTATTTATTATTACTAATTTTATGAATAATGTATTTACTACTTATATATGATAACAGTTTTCTTTGCAATTAAAAATTAAGATCTTTGTAGAGTTTCTTCAGCAAGTGTTTAGCAGAAGTGGGGTGATAAGTTTGGGGCATTTTGCCATAGTCTCAGACCACTAGGCTGCAGCATTTACCTTAAAATGTAAATATTGCTAAACTGGGCTGAGTGGCTCATGCCTGTATCTCAACTACTCAGGATGTTGAAGGAAAACAGGCCTGATAGAAACAATCACCCCAACACCTGTGTTTGAAAGAGGAAGTGCTTTCTTTTAGCCAGTGTGGCCACAGCGGACTAGAGACCAAATGGCCAAGCTCCTTGGCCTGTCACCCTGTCCTTTCATAGGTTTACAGAAAGGCAGACAAGGGGATTGTCATATAGTCCCCCATGGGCAGTTTCAAAGCATGTGCAGGATTCACAGCAAAGTGAAGAAGCTGTGAAGAGAGGGCTGAGTCATCCTGAGCAACCCTTGTGGAGATATCAGCAAAACACAAAACCTTCTCGCATTTCAGGTTCAGATGTAATACTTCAGGGTTTACTCCCACAAGGAAGCTGAGGCAGGAGGATTATATGAGGGCAAGAGTTTGAGATCAGCCTGGGCAATAACAAGACCCCTGTCTCTACAAAAAATTGAAGAAAATTTAGCATGCCTGTAGTCCCAGCCACTTGAGAGATGGAGGTGGGAGAATTGCTTGAGCCCTGAAGTTCAAGGCCGCTGTGAGCTGTGACTGCCCCACTGTCCTCCAGCCTAGATGACAGTGAGACTCTTATCTCAGAAACTCAAATGTTGCTAACTATTTTTTTTTTTTTTTTTTTTTGCAGTTTTTGGCTGGGGCTGGGGTTTGAACCCACCACCTCCAGTATATGAGGCTGGTGCCCTACCTCTTTGAGCCATAGGTACCACCCAAGGTTGCTAACTATTTGTTACACTTTCAACTAGTTTATTATACATTGATCTACGTAGTGCAAACTACGGGTTCTTCTTCTTACCTATTTATTACATTGAAGAAGATATTTCATCGTTTATTACTTTTGAATCTGCTGTCAACACCAATTTGAAACATCAGTTCCACAAGTAGTCTAAATTTAATGCCTGCTGATGTACCAAGTACAAAGGTTTCGTATAATTGAATCTAAGTGAAGAAATTATGTATCACTAAGTACAGTACTGCATATACACAGTAAAGTATATATAAAGCACTTCACATATACATACACAGATTTTTGTTTGAGCTTTAATTCACTCTATGAAATTGAAATGTATATGTATTTTCTAAGCTCTAAAAGATACTTATAAGAAATGCTCATGTTTATATTTTATGAGTATAATTATTTTTTGACGTAACAGTATATAGATTCTTTCATTGGCATTTATTTTTTAAAGGTTTACTTTGCACGTTGCCTTATATAGTTTGTTTCTCAAAATAGTGTTTTAAATGAGCCAATAAATCCTAACTCTGTGTTGTAAAATCTGTCTAGTAAATAAAGAAAAGTTAGCTAATTTAGTTCACATTGTATGATGAGCTTTCATTAGTTTTCCAATTTTAATGACCAGTGTTTTAAAATAATGCTGAGGTTCACCGCCATGAAGCATATCTAAGAAAAATTATCTAATCACTGTCTATGAACAGTACAATTGATTGCATGATAGCATTAACCCTTGTCTTTCATTGTTTTTATAAAGCAAGCTTTTTTAATAAAATGTATAGAAAGCTTCAAAACCGTAAAATGCTTTAAAATGTAAAGAAACACTTGTATAAATAACAAAATAATAAATAATCCACCCACTTCAGTCTCCCAGAGTGCTGGGATTGTAGACATGAGCCACTAGACAATGACGGTTAAAAAAAGTAATCTAGCGTTGCTTAGATAAAGCTAATAACACCTTCACTCTTAGAAATATATTTTTCAAAATAAAATATTTTCTAGTATATTCATGTGATGGTTGCATAGCTGTTAATCTCTGACCCGTGATTGTACCTTCCAGCAATTTTACCTGCTCAAGAATGGAGACCTCCTCTTCCTGCTTACGATTTTCTAAACATGATGGATGCTGCCTCTCGACATCCCACCAGGGAAGTTCCCGAGTGTACAAAAGAAACAGATGAGCAGCAGAATGATAAGGAACAACATGAAGATGAATCAGCAGCCAGAAAAGAACCAGCTGAGACATTGAGAATAAAGCATTGGAATCGAAACAATTGGTTTAAAGTAGCCGAAAAGTCACTGAGGCATGGTGAAGAGTTGTGACCCCACAAGGCAGCTGGCTGAACAGGGCTGTGCTTTTCTTTCCAAGGTCTTTTTGGCTTGATGGACTTAGGAATTTATTTCATTAAAGAATAATAAATCATTTCAAGTTTCTAGACCAATGCTATCCAATAGAATGATAAGGCAAGTGACGTAAGTCATTTCAAATTCTCTAGTCGCTATATGAAACAAAGTAAAAATGGGCAGGTGAAGTTAATTTTAAAGTTATATGTCACCCAGTAAGTATGCCCCAAATAGCCAATTAATACAAAAATTGCTGAGATCTTTGGCATTTTTTTTTCATACCAACTCTTCAAAATGCAGCCCCCTTCACATGGGCTGCCCTCCTCACGATGGACGGCCAGATCTCAGGTGCTCAGCACCATGTGTGACCTGTGATTACTATACTGGACAGCTTAGTACTAGACAAACTTCTGTAACTTGTTTAGTTCTAACCATGATATGATTTTGATTAAAATAAAAATGTGCCCCTAGTTTAATCACAGTGGACTTCTCAGTGGAGTTATACAGCTGGCAGATACATTTGTTTATTGTAGCCATGATGTTAAAGCCAGTGCTTCTCAAATGGGGTGTTTGCCTTCCACCCCCGGGGATACTGGCAATGTCAGGAAACATTTTTTTTATATCGGACCACTAGCATCTGAGAGGTAGAGGCCAGGGACGCTGCTAAGTACCACACCCTGGGCAGCCCCCTGCGACAGCAAGTTCTCCTGCCCAAAGTGTCAGCAGGGCCAAAGTTGAGTGACCCCAGGTCAAACCAGCCTGTGGCAGACTGAGCTTCCTGGATTCTCTGGTTCTTCTCAATTATACCCTTATCTTTTCTAACAAGTTTTAGTAAGTTTTTCAAAAAGTGATGAGGTAACCCTGAAAGAGGACTCAGAATGATGTGTGTGTATATTGAAGGAAGGCTTAAAACTTGCCCTATTTCCATACATTGTGTGGCTAAGTTTCAGACTGAACAGGAATTCAACATTCTGCCATCTTCTCACAAGAGAGAGGCTCCTTCTAAAACTGTCTGAAACCCATCCCTGTACGCTTTAAACAAATCAAAGTGCTGTCCCTGGGCCACGGTGACTCAGCTATTAACAGGAGGCCAAGATTAACCTCCAAGCTAATGTTTTCTCTCTAATCCCTCGTTAGATGGACGTGTTTGCAGTGGTTGTTCACTCACGTCTATTCTGTGCAGTGTTTGAGACATTTGCTGGGAATAACCTATTGGTGCTCTGCCCCACTTGTAAGAACATCTTGTCCTTTAAACTTTCTCCACATGTGGTTTGCCTAGTACAGCTGAGTTTCTTCACTGGGATTGAAAACACTACAAGCAGCTAGATTTCAGTGAAGGTGTGTATTTTGTTAAAACAGACCATTTGCTGCTGTTGGCAGTACCCACTCAGTTTCTTTTCCTGTAGCATGTTACGCCTTAATTCAGTTTATCCTCATTTGCTTTTATTTCTAACATGGGAGATAGGAGAGTGAACTCTAGTTTGTAGTAAGAAAACATCAGCCTAATTGTTAGAAAACACTAACTACAAATACATAGAAACATGAAATTGATGAGTCACTGTGCTATAGCCAGCGATTTTGAAAGTCATTAGTACATGTTTTTAATAATTTTAAATAAAGCGGATTTAAATTTAAATAAAGTGGACTTCAAACTACCTTCAAAAGCTTTCTTGGTCTCTACCGTGCCTTCTGTTGGACCAGTCACCCTGCACATCAGTTGGGTTTCTTTGCTTGCCAGCAACAAACTTAAGCAAAATGGAACTGTTTGGTAATTCACAGAGTTACAAGAAAAATTAAACTAATATTCGAAAATATAGGAACTAAGGCTGTCTGGGGGTTATGTAGCAGGAATTTACAGCTCAGTGCTGCATCAGTCCCAACTGTTTTCCTATCTACTTTGACTCAGAGGCTGGTTTGGGGAAGACAGGCACTTTCCTTGGCCCTCCTAATAGTACTTGCAGTTCAGAAGACATAAACCTCATGGAAGAAGTCTCTGTTTACCAGAAAGAGTGAGGAGAGGGAAAAACAGCAGCCGTGAAATATAAAACCTACTCGCTGTTCTGTCCGTCCTCCGGGTCCTTTCTAGAACTTTCTGTCACATCTTACCATTCGAGAACCCCCAACTCCTCTGTCTGCCTTACTTGGGTATAATTTCACCGTGTGTTCCCTGGTCCTCTCACAGAGGTGGGCCGGTGCGTATGTACATTCTGCGTAACATCAGTCAGCCTCTGTCACCTCTCTTGTTTCACCTGTGTTGACGATTTAAAAAAACCAAACTTGGTCCCTTTCTTCCAGTCCTTGTGATGAAATATTCATGGACTCTTGAATTTCTCCAAAATTCCTGGAGTTAAAAGTAAAGTGATAGAAAAAAGATACACCATGCGATTTTTAAGTCCGAGAAAGCTGGGCAGATAAGATGCCTTCATGTCAGATGGGGTAGATGTTAAGTCAAAAAGCATTATTAAAAATAGTCACTTCATAATGATGTTCAGTTCACCAATAAGTTCTAGTGGTTGTAAATTTGTGGTCCCCTAGTATAGGATTAAATTATAGGAAGCAAAAATTAACAGAAGTACACAAATTCACCATCATATTGGATTTTCTTTTCTTTTCTTTTTTTTGAGATAGAGTGTCAAGTTGTCGCCCTCGGTAGAGTGCTGTGGCGTCACAGCTCACAGCAATCTCAAACTCTTGGGCATAACGATTCTCTTACCTCAGCCTCCCAAGTAGCTGGGACTACAGGCACCCACCACAATGCCCTATTTTTTCATTTTAACTGCCCGGGGCTGGGTTTGAACCCCGCCAGCTTCGGTGTATGTGGCTCGCGCCCTATCCACTGAACTACAGGCACCACCCCCCTATTGGATTTTTAAATACCTAAGTAATCAATAGAGCCAGTAGAAAAAAAGTAAGGGAATTTATCAAAGATTTAAGCAATGTCATTAATAAACTTGGCCTAACTCCACCTAATGACTGTAGAATACCAAATGTCCGTTATTTTCAAGCACACACAGAACATTTATAAAAATTGTCCTATGCTGGGCTATAATGCTAGTTTCTGTATTGTTAAAGGATTAAAATACAGCATGTTCTCTGAACCCAGTGCAATTAGTCTAGAAATCAATAACAAAATGATACCTACAGACTTGGAGTTAAGGAGCTGGGTATGCAGGCCTGAGCCTGGGATAAAATTCTGGGCATCATACAGCTTATTAATGGCAAAAATCAGAATTAGACCTGAGTCTCATGTCCCTTTAGTTGGATAATACCGTGTACAGCATTTCCTTCATAACATTTCTGCATTGAAAATTTATAATTCTCAAAAATAATACAAAAATGGCCTATTACTGGATTGTTGATAAGCAGACAATTCAACCATCCCTCCTACTTAGAGCTGATTAATATTCTAACACTTGAGGGTTATAGTTATAATTTCACATTCTCTTAAACCTTTTTTATTTTACTAAGATAATGTTAATGGAAGCCTATTCAAGATTTAGTTTGGATAACCCAGGGTCAAGTCCTTACTTGGGCCTCAAGAGCTATTAAAAAAAAAATGCAGAATCTAGTCTTGTGAAATATTCCAGACAGTGCCCCTGACTTGTAGTGGGCAATATTTCACGTCAGCCTTTTAATCAAATAAAGTACTCATTTCCTCTAACATTAAATGCAATCTGGACTTTCTGTTCCTCATGTGGATATTTTATATAATTACAAAGAGTATTTTTGAAGAATTAATTTTTCTCACATTTAAACTTATTTCCTTGTTAGAGATATTACCTAAACAGCTACCCAGTTCTTCGTGTCCTGAAACTCTCTCTGAAGGTCTGGGTTAGGGTATTAAGAGTGACTAATACATTTAATCACGTTCCCAAAGTGACCAGGGTGTGACTCGAAGGACACACCAGCCCTGCATGGTCTTGACAGATGTGAACGATAGGTATTATAAATCCCTGTTCAGACGTGGTAAGAAGGTAGGATTTTTCCTGTTCCTAAAGATACCGGGGGAAAAGCTATCAGAAGACAATGTCCTTAAAAATAGTTTAACAAAAGTGGTATGCAAAGTTACAAGTTTGTTAAGCGGAATTGGGAATCTCTGACTATCCATAATCCCTGGAGGATGTAAACAGTACAGCACGCTGGTCAG
This sequence comes from Loris lydekkerianus, assembly GCA_963574355.1. NCBI lineage: Eukaryota > Metazoa > Chordata > Mammalia > Primates > Lorisidae > Loris > Loris lydekkerianus. Next base: position 6,041 of record CAUYPK010092958.1, on the reverse strand, counting down.
AGAGAGGGCGCATTGCATCTGGACGGGAGAACTTTTGAGCCCTGACTCTCCTAAACGTTATCTATGTGGCTTTGTTCAAGTAAGTTACGATAATACATCTTAACACCTTTGTTGGTGAAAATAACTGCTCACACATAGCGTTGAGGATTCACTGGGAGTACACACAGTGAGCATTTGATGAATGCTATCTTAAAGACTGGCTGATTTACTAGAAATATTTTCTTCTTAGTAAAGTGATACATTCTTACAATAAAGATTTAAGAGTAGAGACATAAGTACATACAAAAAAGCAGTAGCCAGCCTCACTTCCCTCCAACTCAGAGAGTCAAGTGATAAGGGCTGTGAACAACACGGATTCTATTTGACCTTACAATGTTTCACTCTAAGTCTTGGGGTTCCAGGTATGTTAGTTAATCACTTCTTGGCTGTTTGGCTCAGATCAAGTGAAGATACCTATGTCAGAACACATTCATAAATTCCATTTACATTTTATTTTCATAATATGACATTAAAATTTTTTTATTTGTGGTATTAAAGATTTTATCTGTGTTTGGTGTTCACATTGAGTTCAAAAGGGACAGGCTGTGTAAGAATCTGCCCATTCGAGTATTAATGTAGTCAATAGATGCTTTTTTGGACTGGAGTTTGCTCTTCAGACCTAAACTTTAAAAATTAACCCACCTTTACCTGGATGGACCTTTATTTGGCTGAAAACTATATCCCCTTGGCATCCCTGGAGTGCAGTGTCTAGATATTACGCGTGGTTGTAGGTGTCTAGGGCCTACGACTGCAAGGTACAGAAAATCTAACAGTAGCTTAAACACACAGGGTTTTGTTTACTTGAGTGACAAGCGGTCTGCGGACGATGGCATCTCCATGATGAACAATATCAGTCCCTATACTGTTTATATCTCCGTCTATAACAATGGCTAGTTTCTTCTCCACTGCTAGATGCTTCTCTAGCATGTATTTAAGGATGGGGGGTGGGGTGGGACCAGATAGCTCCATTTTATATGAAGAATAAAGCCTTTATCAGAAATCCTCTGGGAAACTTCGCTTGTGTATCATCAGAGCTGGGAAGCCCCTCCTGTTTGCAAAAGAGCTGAAAAGAAAGCTCTAAATTTGATTTTCTGACTTCTACACTGAGAAATAGCAATCGAAATGGGGTGGCCAGTGCACAGCCTTGGGCACAGGAGGGGACGTGGGAGATGGGGCTGGCTATGGCTATTCTCTGTTGTCGGTGGTGCTGATTTGAAGACACAGCAGTGAGAAGGATCCACAAGCTCTCCATTGAGAAGCTTCAGCCAAGGGCAGGTCTGGGCCCCAGTCGTTCCAGCTCTGAATGACCAGCCACTTGCCAGGGAGTGAGAGTTCCCTGCAGCTGGGTTGAGGCAGTTCTAGCATCTGAGTCTCTCGACTCAGGACACTGCTCCTTGGTCAGCGCAGTGTCTGTTCTATCCTCAAGGCTCGTTGGCCTTGCCTGCCCCTGAGCACTGTTCAGGGGTACTCTTGCCCCCCGGGAACATCTCTCAAACCAAGGAATCTTTACATGAATGAAGTTACACCCTTTTTGGAATTTTGGATACCAAAAGGGATTGGCATATACCCTTTCTATTGGCAGAGTATCTTGGCTTGTATTTGCTTAACACGTAAGGACAGTTCAGATGACTCTTCAAAGAACAAAGAAAATCACCCCAGGTGACTCCCTCCATTGCCTGCTTGCTTACCAGAGAAGTGGAGTTCAGCTTTTCCTACAAAAAATCAGAACATATGCAGTTGCTGCCATACTGGTAAGTGGCATAGTCAGTTCTTTGAGGTTTCACACAACAACCTTCAGGTCACGCCTTCATTCATGCCTTCAACCAACAAACACTTGGGCACCTGCCCAGTGCCAGCCCCTGAGCTGTGCTGTGGACGTAAAGTCATGTCGGGCACAATCCATCCCCCAAAGGACCTTAATTAGCATCTGGCATCAGGGGGCCGGGAGGGGGAGCCATGGAAATGCCTTTTGCCTCTTGTGTTATTGAGGGCAGAGGGTCGTCTAGGGTGGCAGGAATCCCAGAGCCTGTCAGGCTGGGGGCCAGAAACCCTTCAACAAGAGAGAACGCATAAGCTGAGTTTTGAAGAATGAGTAGAAGGTGCTCAAGGAATTTCCAGGGAAACAGAAGTGCATGGGTGATGACGTAGAGGTCTCCAACAGCCTAGTGCGTGCAGAAACGAAAATAGGAGTTCTGTAGGGAGTGAAGGGCATTTAGAACAAAGCCATCTGGGAGGCCGGAGAGGAACAGAGACCAGACACTGCCCAGTGTCGATGAACGAATGCGCTTCACCTCTGGAGAGTGGGTTAGAGTTAGGGTTACAAGCTTGTTAGGCGCTTCCCCACTCACTCCCAAGAGTGAAAAAGTAAACTTCAAAGGTTTCTATTATGATGAAAGAGGAAAATTGAACAACTGTGACAGATTGAATATAAACCTGTGGTCTCCCCAAAATGATATTTACAATATTTTAGAGGAAGGATCCCTTTCTACCAGCCTCTTTGCTTGCACCTTCTTAAATAGATTAAGCCCCCTGGGGACTTAAAAGTTGTAGGTGAATATTTTATCCTGGAAATTATAATGAATCAGATATTCTCCAGGGTCAAAGTCATTTCCTGCAATAATTTTTCCAGGCTATTAGAGTTCCATTTTTTTTTCTCCTGCAATGTAAAATGCACGAATGGGAACTGAGTTAGTTAACCTCACTTAGCATCTTGATTATTATGATTCCAGGAAACAACTTAGATATGGGAACAACAGAGACCAATACCAATATTTGCACATCAATTTTCTTTCTTTAGTTTGGCATCAAAGTGTTTCAGTGTTTCTCTGGTTTCCTAGAAGACTGGGCTTAGAGAATCAGCTTCCTGTGATGAAGTCTTAATGAAATCCAAGAAGTCAGAGGGGGTGAAATTATTTGTAGGTGGGTTTTATTTTAAAATGCAGTAAAAACATTTTGTCTATCGGTTTTAAACCCCTTTGTATGTTTTTTAAATTGTGCTCTGATAGACCCTGAGATTCTGCACTGTAAGCCCTGCAGAATATCATTGTTACTGGTACATTTTTTTCTATTCCTTTGTGTGATGGTTGAAACGATTAACAATAAGCTTATTTTCCTCTGAACCTCACAAAAATATCGATTTGTACTACCTTGTACTGTACTCAGTTTTTCCATTCATGTGATATAACACCCTTTCCTATACATTGCTTTGTTTGGTGTTACAATATCACTATAAAATAGACTCAAAGTTTTCCAAGGTAGGAAAGAAAACACATGGTTACAGCACATAGATCCCAAACTTCAGTCTTCATTCGCATCACCTGGACAGCTTTTCTTAAGCTAGTTTTGTGCGCTTCACTCCCTACCTCCACCCTTCAGGATTCTGCTTTAACAGTTAAAGGCTGCCCAGGTGTGGGGCTTGGTGGTGCATGCCCGTAAGCCTAGCACTCTGGGAGACCAAGGTGGATGCATTGTCTGAGCTCAGGAGTTGGAGACCAGCTGGGCAAAGACGAGACCCTGTCCTTACTAAAAATAGGAAAACTAGCCAGGCATTTTGATAGTGTCACCTACTTGGCTGGCTCAGACAAGAGGATCACTTGAGTCCAAGAATATGAAGTTGCTGTGAGCTATGATGCCAAGGCACTCTACCCAGAGTGAGACTCTGTCTCAAATGAAAAGGTGCCCAGGTGATGCTGATAGTGACCTTGGTTAAGGGAATTCTTTTAAAGCTCTTAAGGATTAGAACCAGAATTCAAACCAGGGATGCTGATGGCAAGTCACAGGTGTCTTCACAGATTACAAGGTAAGTAGGAACAGTGGTTAGGTGCAGGGCGGCGGGGGGAGGGGGAAGGATGTAGGAAGGTCTGGATCGGTGGCAAAAAGATAAAAAAAGGCACCCAACGTGGTGCCTGTGGCTTAAGGGGGTAGGGCCCCAGCCCCACATGCTAGAGGTGGCAGGTTCAAACCCAGCCCTGGCCAGAAACTTCAAAAAAATAAAAATAAATGAATTAAATAAAATAAAAAATAAAAAAGATAAATCCCAAAGCAATTGTCATTCTAAAAAAGAAGTTTTGAAGACGAGGATGGAGTGACAGTCAATGATCAGAAATTTTCAGAGTGGTAACACTGATTTCACAAGAATGAGGACAGATCGGCTGTGAGTGGGGCTGTTCATGAGGCGAGTGTCGTCTTTTTGTTTCTGTCACAAAAAGCAGGAAATTCCGGAGAGCAAGACACAGGACACGTAGGTTTGTCCTTTGTATCTTTTAAGGAGAAGCTGTAAAGTTGAAGGCAGATTGTTGAAAAAATAATCACCATGGAACTGTAATCAGTTCCCAGGTGGACAGGGGTGAGCTGCTGCGTATCCTAGAAGATGAGTTCCACTCATGCTCCCAGGGAAGATCTGAGTGGTAGATGGTCTCACTTCTGTTTTACAAAAGATGAAACCAAGGTCCAAGGAAGTGAAGGAACTTGTCTACAACATTCCACAGACACGTGGGAGAAACCATCAAACCCTGATCATAATAAATGATGATAAATATAGAATAAAGAAGTGCCCGTAAAACAGAGTAAGATAAACTCTGGGAGACGCGGTGGGCTGTGACGTCACTTTACTCTGTTCACGTCACCAAAGAAAACCACTCAGCCCTGGCCTTGAGATTTCTTCTTGGATATCGGAACCTGGGACTTGCCAAATTCTTATTTTTCAGAAGTCCATGAAAATTTTCAGCCTTAGGCAGGATTTTTAAAAAAAGCTGATTTGGGGAGAACACATTTCCGGTAAATTTTGTGCTGTCATTCATCTCTTGCTGGTTGAGAATTGTATTTTATTTTTATATTTTTAATCATTGACAGATCTACACAATGTAGTTAGTTCTTTCTCTTTCTAGTACCGCGTCCCCTTTTCTCTACTGCCACATCTTGTATCTACCCCAACCATTAGGTCACAGTGGTCCATGTTTGGGACGCCCTTGTCTAGGATCTAAGGCCAGCCCCTCAGACCTCCCACGTCTGACATGAATCTGACGTTGTCTTCAGGAGAACATGGAAGACACACCAGAACCTGCAACTTCTCTGGCCAGGATGTCCTGTCTCATCCTTGGTCCTTTCTCCGTGTCCAGTGGAGGAATTTCTGATCGAGCCCTGCATCTCTGATTTAAAAACTTTCCAATCATAATTCACTTTTCTTGAGAAAGCATTTTTTATTTTGTAAGTATGAGCCCAAGAACTTACAATCGTCTTTTTCTTATAGAAACACAAATGATCTGCCTTTCTGAAAGGAAAGACAAAACCTATAAACTATGTAATCATCCCTTTTCAAGCTCCAAGTGCAAATATTATACGCATAAAATCATGTCTAACATGCAGGACATAAAATTAAAAAAATACAATTTGTTCATAATGGAACCTATATACAATGAATTGTTTTCCTGGCTTTACTCTTCCTCCTTATAATTATTGACAGACACACATTGTAAAAATAATCAAAATTTAGTATTGGTGGGAAAGAATTTTGGAGTTATTTCTAGTAATTCCCTTAATCCCTTAATGGACTGGTATGAGAATTTTTTTAAAAATGTGTAGCAGACTTTATTTTGTTAACACTTGCTCTAATCTTAACCTCCTAAAATGGCTGTTTTCTACCCCCACCGGATACGACAGGGAATCTGGAGTTGGTCCAGCCCTGAACATAATCTTTAGCTATTCGTATACTAGAGAAAATAGTGTATTTTTGTCGCTCCCAGGTATCTTTTTAAAATTGGAATTTCTTTTCCTTTGATGACGTATTTCAACTTACATTTTATGTTTTCTATTTTTTTTTTATTGTTAAATCCCAGCTGTGTACATTAGTGCAATCGCCTGTACCCATTCTAAGATGCACCATAGATGTGGCCCCACCCATTACCCTCCCTCCACCCAAACCTCCCCCCTCCCTTCCCCTTCCTTGGTCCTTTCCTCATAGTCTTGTGGTATAGTTGGGTTATAGCCTTCATGTGAAAGCTATA